>JTDE01004420.1:22220-32303 GCA_014338405.1 Paragonimus skrjabini miyazakii
TGTCATGCAGTAAGTGCTCAGATACTGCTGAATAAACTCTTCAGAATCTGCAACTACAGAGGCGTGACTGAATATTCTCGGGATATATACGTTGTCTCAGATGAGAGTCCGTCATAGGACAGCATCCAGAACAGTGGGTTTTTCTTCTGTTCCTCAGCTGTTGCGTTTCCTTTACTTACGGGCTGAAATCGATCGACTGTTTGAGGTTGGCATGCAAACTTGCAGGCACCAACCAAGCCCAAAAAGAGTTTAGAGGCTGATGTAAAAAGTTGTCCTAATGAAAACCGGTAAAATAATGGACAGCTGTTTCCACATTGCTAGTTGTCATCAGCACCACGCAGGCCGGAGGTTCGAGCCCACAACCCGTGAATAATTGCCAGTTTGTTAGACCACTAACGAACATTACTTCACACGCTTGTCCACTAGAAAATATGGTGGTCACCAGGATTTCGACAAGGTATGTGGATTATTTTCACAAGCGGTTCAACAATTTTATCCTACTTGGAAAGCAAGCGGAACTGTTAAGGAAGGCAAATAACGTACCGCCCTGCAACTTCCTGGGGTCTGGTGGGAAGGCATCTAGACTAATATTGGTTAGCAATTAAACAAGATGGTAAGTATTAATGGATCGCAGGTTTGATCCCAGGTGAGTGTGATACTGAGGAGAACCTATAAGGCCGAAACAACTGAACATTATAGGCTGACATTTCGAATCACTGAACACGGTCATGATTGCAGATATTCCACGTGGTTTGCTTGGGTATAACGAAGAGACTTATTGGACTTTGAAGATCTAGACCATTGCAAGTAAACACTCGTCTGGTCTGCTGTGTGAATGAAGAGTTTAACCACAGAATCATCCTTATCCGTGCAGTCCTGTAGGTTGACTTTTCTCGGAAATGCCGAACATTCATCAACTACGAACGTCGGAAGGCAACAGAACTCCGGCAACTTCTACTTTACACTGGATCTGTTGTATTGATAGATGGAAAGATATATGAGAACCTCATGAATTTCTCAATCCGTAACTACATACTCCACAGTACAGAGTGGTAACGCCACTACCTAAGTTTCGTAGAGTCGTTGATATCAAAAACATCTAGACAATTTGCTGGGATATATAGTAAGTCACGGCTTGTGTTCGCGTTACACTATGCAAGCCACCTGTGTGCCGACGTACGTCTGCATGGTACGCTGAACTCGTACTCAGTACTTCCTTTGAGTCGTACATGCGGACGCTGAGCAATTTAATATGAGTGCCTAATTTGTCTGCGTCGCAGATTTTCAAGCATAAAAATGAAAAGGATGTACAGATCTTAAAACCGCAGCACTGAAAGACGTACGAGTGGCAGCGAAGAACGGCCCGCAGTTTGTTTTTAGAAAGTCTTTCTACTCTGACAAGAAGCCCAAAAAGGCTGTGCTAATTGGAAAAAATGTATGCTGCCAAAATCGTCGTTAAGGGAAGAGAAAACCATATTTAAAGGTTTGCAAGTTGTTGTGATTTCGTCGATACGTGCTTGACATCACCAAGATTTAACATTTACGTTTGTACTTACCTATATGTGAACAGTACGTGGGCGGATCGTGAGCTATTTCAATGCAAAGAATTACTTTTGCCCTTGAATGATAATCATATTTTTATCCGAATGTACATATGTAGTCATATATGTAGTAGTCATATATACATAGTACATGTCATACAAAGAAATGTTTAACGCTCACTGCTGTTTTGTTTTAACTGTTATTGTGATTATCATACTCAACTGGCATTGAATAACTTTTGACATTCCAGATGTTTCACGTGATCGAGTTCGAAAACAACACAGTTGGCATTCCTCATATGTCGTGAGTTACCAAGACAGGTTACATTTTGTGATCTGGAATCAGGAGTAAGCAACATACTAGGTTGCTTGTGAAAGGATCACTTGACCCACCAGAAAGCAGTTCGTACAAAGCGAAAGTACATCGGATAACTCTTATTCTCAAAACCATCCATTTTCAGATAATTTTGAAATAGCGTGCAGTCTTCTGGATCAGCTACCACCCTTAATCTCAATCGATACCACTGTCCCTATGGGTCATCAGGGTAAATGTAAAATGTACGTAGAAGACTTGTCGTTCGGTTCGATTTTACAGATCAAGTGGACAGTATTCTGAAAAAATAAGAAAAAATTCGGTGGATACCTACTATTCTCCATCGCCATCACTGTTGGAAAACATATAGGCTGAAATGCTTTCTCTCAGCAGCCATTTGCCATGTCGTCTGTGAAAAACTTCATTCGTCCCACTGCTACCAGGTAAGTTGGTTCTTTTATAAAAGGCCTTCCTCCCAATCCCTCGTCATCCCCCATGGCTGGATACGACAGAGGCGATTGACAGGAAGGTAACTGTTTTCGATAATAATCTGCTAAACAGTACAGCATTATCGAACATAGTAATATCTCATAGGGGTGTACCTGGAAGTTATGAAATTTCAAAATGTGCCAGCAATGATAGATTGGATAAAGTAGAAGATAGTCATTCATTTGTCGCTGAACTGTTTTAGCCTTGTTGCTTACTTTCATAGACAACATTTCAAGAATTGTAGCAGCAATAAATAAATTAACTTCCCAAAATGTCCGCTGGCCAAAAGAAATGAATGTTATCCATCTTGAGCCCAACAAGTTTAGGTATCGACAAGTGGCAGAGGGAAACTCAACAGCTCCGCGTCTTCCGGTTAGATTCCAAATTCAATCTGTCGATGACATTCAATTGGTGAGCTATCTTTCCCAATTAGGTGATAAAGCAATCAGCGATTGTATTGGCAATTTAACGAGGTCAACAATGACGGACACTTTAGCCGCAATTGTCAATTAGCGAGGAGTGAACAATCGGTTTTTCTGGACAATAACATCTTCTACGTCTACAATCATCGGTAAGTTGCAAATTGAACAAATGACTATGATACATTGTAGACTTCGCAGGTTGGAGCATCACAAGTGACTGTCAAAAACAAGGCTCACCGATGAATACATAATTTAAAGAATAAGACCAGGAAAAAGAGGAAGGAACGGGGAGATATACCGAACTAATGAACTGTCTTTAATCACGTTTTCCCATTACATTCTTATAACTGCAAACTGGTTTGTAAATATAATTGATGTACAAGTACGGATGCGTGAAACAATCGTGATTTCGTTGCAATATAGCTCAGAAATAACATCAGGTAGTTAAGTTAGGCCTTTAGGAGGTAAACCAATAAACGTTGATAACGAAAAAAGGACCGTGATTTTTTCTTTACTGTGACCGTCTTTTGAGTGTCTTCCAGTTAAGACTCACAAAAAACACTCAAAGACAGTCGTGCAGATTGCGGGTTGACCGTCCTGATATGGTTCTAGAGCCATGACGGATTTTGGAAGCCCTATTAAATTTCAAATTTGAAAGTTGCGTCAACACAACAGAGGAATCGAGCTTATCGAATGACCGATGGAAATGATGTCACATCGTTGGCAATGCTGGACAGCATCAAAATAAAGTGCTCTTTAAAATACCTGCCTCTATGACAGAGCACCTATGCTACTAGACTTCTCGGAGTTTCACTTAGCCTCTCCCTCTGTTGTTTCGGTTACCACTTCGTCGGCCTCACTGTAAAAACGCGACGTGATGTTGTGTGTTGCTTTAAACCTAGATAGTGTAACGACCCTATTCTTTATTGTCAACGATATTAGAGCTACGAGTGTAATTTGTGCTCTTTTTGTTTCTAACTCTTGTATGTACTTAAACATTTGTTTGAACGGGTAGAGATACAGACAACTACCCCGCGCACTCGAACGTACGACCCCGCTGCGTGCACGCTTGTCGCTCCGCTCCGTTATCGCTTCGTATTTGTATCCGTTTATTCTCGAGTTGACCTCGCAAGTCAACAATATACTCTTTACTAATGAGTAGTCGGGGATTTGGTTGATTTCAAGTTGAACATCACCCTTAATTGATCGCAGCTGTCGCATTCCCATAGACTATCCAGTCGGCCCCTTTCGAAAAGAAGCACTAGACTCGAGTTTAACAAGATCGGAGATCTCGACCTGTCTAGGAAGTCCTAATCGCGGGGTTATCGATTGGAGTTAACAGACAGTAACTGTGTCTCTATTTCGAGACGATCGGGCAACCTGATCATTACTCACAAGCGAAAGTGGTTGAGCGTTCACATATGATAATTTGGTCGTGCCTAACGTGAGATCAATGGCGCAGTGGCAAACACGCTTGCCTCATAAACAGCATGTCCGTGGTTCAAGTCCCGGCAGTGGCGATGATATGCCCTACTGACGAGCTTTAATGAGAGCGAAACTCGAGTCTAGTGCTTCTTTTCGAAAGGGGCCGGCTGGATAGTCTATGGGAATGCGACAGCTGCGATCAATTGTGGGTGATGTTCAACTTGAAATATACCCTGTCTACTCGCTGTATTATTCTCAACCGGTTGTCTTCGATTCGCTCGATCCTACAATAGCTATGCATTAATGTTTTTAAATTCAAAGCACTCGAAACACTTTGCGAAGTCAGCGGTCTGTTCATGCAGTACTGCACTGGTGACAGGTTACCTGATCGAACGAAAACTTGGACATCAGTTATAGAGTTTGTTTTTTGAACCTTCACGGTTGAATGAGTAAATGTTCAACGTCATACGCTCATTCCATTTAATTTTCTGTGACGAAGTTATGACAAATTAGTCAGCCTTGCAAATTTCTACTGGTAGCTAAATTGTGACCCTTGACAGTCAACAACACAATTCCGGTCGGATCATGCTGAATCGAGTAAAATGGTGAGTAGTAGTCAATAGAGGTGACAACTGAACAGTGTTAAAAAATCAGCAATAATAACAACAACAAAAGACCCCGCTCACTCTGGGTGAGTTGATAACTAATTAGTGCAAGTGTAAACGTGCGGGTTGTGAATAAGCTGTGTCCTTTTCAGGTCAGGCCCTGATCATCTAAACGACGCTAACTACATGTGTTCACCTAATTGTCCAACATTATGTAATGGAAACATAGCGTATGTGCAATGTACGCCAGGGCTAAACTGTCCCGAGTGCACTTTACATTCAGGCGAAATCGGAATAACCAATGTGCAATTCAGTGTTCATAACCCTAAGCCTTCGCTGACATATCTACAATGCAAAGTGAAGGATATCCGCATTCACTTCGTAGATAAAAATTGACGTGCCACTAAACCCGGAGTAGAATCGGCCAACTGTAAAATCACTGATATCGCAGACAGAGTGAAACCTTGGCAGATTACACACATAAAAATCTCTGGTATGCCATAGAATGAGATTCACAGGAATAAAATATAGCCGTCGTAAGGTAATTTGCTTTCGATGAACACAGGTTGGATCCAGGTGGCAAACCCGTCAGTGGAAGCACAGTAACCTACCGATCAACATAGTAGACAGCGAATGTTTCGCGGTCGCCCGTTCATCACCCTCATAACTAACACCTCTTCGATTTACACAGACTTGTATTATTAACAGTAAGTAGTTACAATGAGCTGTTTGCCTTTACTCACACGAGTTGTACTGATATGACAGCAAACTGGGAATTCGCAGATCCTGATAGATTTCACTAACATTCATATAACCAGGAAGATTAAGATCTGGAACAATCACGACCCCTGTTACGTATAAGCGTCTCTCCTATCATTGATTCGAAGTCCACTGTTTCAACAGCCGCTAATCGACCTGTAAACACGGTGTGATCGTGTTAAGCTGCCGGCAAACTGGTATTTGGAATATGGGGATGAGCAGTAACATGTAGAAATAAACAATACGCAGCTTAGATTCGTAAACCTATAGTTGTCCGTGTAATATAATGAACTAGCAGCAGGGTTTTTGAGGGTCTTCTGACCAGTGAACGAAAAAGTAATCTCCAAACCCTCTTTGTAGCCAAGCTTAATATGTAACAGAGGTAAATTAGGGCGTAAATTATATCCTCGACTTGTGTGAATTCGACAGAGGGTTTGAAATTAGCGTCGCAACCAATCTTTTCCATCTTCATAATTATAAAAAATATTGGGAAAACGATAATTGTTAGTAATAATTACAACGCATGAACAATAGCGCATCACTAACATTGTGTAAAGTAGTTTGTTGAATGACAGCGAACCACAGAGGCCACAGAATGTTAGTTTGCAAGTGTAGGAAATAACATTAGTTTTACTTTGACATATTGATGTTAAATATCCGTTTTCTTTATTCCTGTTACACAAATGTGGTAAAAAGTGAGATAGGGGTGAAACGTTTGTGCCGTCGTAGCGCTCACAATTCTGTCAGTAGAACGAAAATAAACTCTTTGAGGCCAACTTTAAAAACCATTACTTCTTCGTAACAAACACATGTATGCATACGCCTACGTCAAGGAAATTTTCCCAAACAGACATCTAGATACGCATCAGCCGTCGATCCTACATTCGTTTTCAAAGTAGAATAAGACAGTGTTAGATGTTTTCTTATCAGAATACTGAATATGCAAAGCTGAAAGCAGAGGAACAAAGTTCCTTTGTTTTGTTTGATATCCCATAAGAAGTTCACCAATCGACTTGTTCCAATAGAAGGGCTTTAATTGTGATCAAATACTATTTTTGTTTCGGTCTGGAATCCTTTGCTGTTATAACATAGGGCTGTATGCCGCTTGCTTAGCACGCGTACTAAGGTCGGACTGGTGAAGGAAATACCAGCCGTACCATTACAACTTTAATCGACTAATCTTTCCACCAGAAGCAACATCATATCTACTGCCAAAAGCTGGTCAGTTCGCATGTCCAGGTTTTGTGCACCGAAATACAGCAACATGTTGAACACATGTTTGATCTCTTTATCCGCAACATCAAAACTTTTACCCAGTACTTCTCTGAATTGTTCCGGATAAATTTAATTAATCACGTCTCATCTTTCAACGACATCAACTGCCCATCGGTCGTAGGGAAGTGTGTGAGCATTTCGCAATGAATTCATCGAATACAACATGTACTTAGGTGAACCGATCGTCGTATCTTCATCCGTTAAGACTGACAGTATCATCAAAAAGACTTGTTTTTGATCGTACAAAACCGGTTTCGAGGCGTACTTTGTAGAAATTTTGACATTCTTGCTCCATAGCGCCATGTCCTCAGCCATACAATCCACCAGCAGTCTGTAAACTAATAAATACTTTCAGCTCTTGCTAAGGTACCGTTAGATCAGGACGATTCTTGTTAGTTCACAGCATAAATTCACTAATAAAAAGCAAGAATGCAACATATCCCTTGTAAATCAAGCAAGTGTATTTTCTCCTTAAACCAAGAGTAACAGTGAGCACGTCGATTGCGGGTGTTCACAGATTACAGACATCTCTCCCGCCCATTCTATACTCCCACCTAACGTTGTCTGCGACGAGAACAATAAGAGAATAAAATACACCTACTATTGTGTTACCGTTCGAACGCAGTCAACACTAACCCATACATGCAAAAACTGCGGTAGAGAGAAGGCGTAGCTCAGGAAATACATAGATTATATTCAGACGTTTACAAGCGGTAGCGCAGCTCCTGAGTGCTTCCCAGGTATACAAACCGGTCAACAACTTCCATGACTTCATTATCTAACATTAAACCTACGTTATCACAGCAATCTTGCAGAAGCACTTTGCATTTCGAGGCTGCAAAGCGCATTCCGAAGTACTCAGCAGAACGCCAAATTGCATTCAGCGTTGCTTGTGCCACTTGAAAGTTGTCGAACAGCAACAACTTGTCGTCAGCATAATCAAGATCAGTCAGCCTTCCACCAGGTAGGAGGTCCACACCGGCATCATTTGAGTGACACAAACAGTCCTCCATTATCTAGTCCATGACGAAATTAAACAAAAATGGTGAAAGGGGACAGCCTTGACGAACGCCGCTTCTGGTGCTAAAGCTGTCAGACAGCTCACCGTAAACCCTAACCTGAGCCGAAGTATGGGAGTAAAGCGCCGACAGTATGTTCACATACTTGGTCGGCACACCCCTGCGTTTAAGCGACTGTAAAAGTGTAGATCGATCCACTGAATCGAATGCACCTTTATAATCGAGAAATACGGCAATTGTTGGCCGGCGGTATACATGACGCTGCTCCAAAATTTGACGAAGGGTAAAAATATGATCTATACATCCCCGGCCAGGACGAAACCCTGCCTGTTCTTCTCTCATGTTTAACTCCCGAACTGCAGTGAGTCGACGAAGTATAATGGAGGCCAGAACCCTAGAAATGACTGGGGTCAAACTAATTCCCCTATGGTTTTCACAAGAGCTCCTAATACCCTTTTTGAATATAGGAACTATTATCGCGTGACCCCAGCACGGAGGGATGGTCTCCGTCGACCACACAAAATGAAACAGCTGAGTTAAGGCCTCGACTAACACCTCCCCACCTTCTTTAAAAAGTGCCGGCACGAGATCATCTGGACCGGCAGCCTTATTAGGATTGAGAGCTGAGATGCAATTGCGAACCTCAGTCTCAGTGGGTGGTTCTAAATCTACCGACCAGGGCGTCACATCACAAGTTTGTGGTGGCAGCACGATAGAAGCAGGAAGCCAGCTAAATTGACCCTCAAAGTGTTCCGCCAAGCGTTCCAACTTTCTAGACTTATTATAAATTAGTGGAGCACACAGCCGGCAATGATGCAATTGACTGACCATGGTAATCACCTCTAAAACGCGGCTCTCAAAACGATAGTCATATTGGTGCCGTTTGCTTAACTGTCCATGTCGCCACCTTGGTGGACTTAGGTGGACAAAAGAACGAGATGGTGGAGTCGCCACGGTTGTGCGCGAATGACCCCATGAACTAGTTCCCACAAATGGAAGTGATTGCGCCTTGAAGACGCTAATTCAGATATAACTAATGTGAGGGCGGTGTCGCAATGGTCAACATGATTGCTTCGTGACAGCCTGACCGGTGTATTAGTCTCGGCTGTGGTAAGGACATGCACTACCGACGGGTTCTAACAAGAGCGAAACTCGAGTTTAGTACTTCCTTTCGAAAGAAGCTGTGGAAATGCGAAAGCGGCGATCGATTTCTCGCGACCATCTGCTGTACAGTCACTTAAGGGTCTGACCATCACTTACTAAGGGTGGAGAAAGCAAGCCGTAACTGCTATGTTATTGGTATCTCACCCAAATGTACCTCAATTCGAAATCCCGACGTATCCTCATTACAACTGAAGTCTGGAGCGACCCTTTAGCTCACCTCAGGAATAAACACTTTCAGTCATGTTCAGCACCCGATCAATTTACGCAGTCTCTCCAAAGTAAGAGGAGGTGCAGAAGTTGTATAAACATATAAATTCAAGACTAAACAGGTCAAACAACTCAGAAGTTGAAAAGTAGGTGGTTTCCCTTTAGTTTTAATGGTAAAATATTAGCAAACGGCAGCCAATACCTGATGTAATGGATGTCTACGTATTCGCACTCATTACGAAGGAGTGGCTCGCTTGAGGAGCTGAGCAGCATGTTGCAATGTACGCATTAAAAGTCAGTCGGTGAGAGGTCGGAGAAATTTTAAACTAAGCATTTCCAGACCGAGACGATTGCGTGAATACTAGAAATCAGACGAAAACTGAGGTTGCATACCAACATGTCTTGAAAATCACAGTTTACAGTTTCCTAACTGATGTGTTTAGTCTTCTACCTAACATACTACGGTGTTCATCTGATCGCTCCCAAATGCTCCATACAACAGTAT
The DNA here is from genome assembly GCA_014338405.1 of Paragonimus skrjabini miyazakii. Taxonomy (NCBI): domain Eukaryota; kingdom Metazoa; phylum Platyhelminthes; class Trematoda; order Plagiorchiida; family Troglotrematidae; genus Paragonimus; species Paragonimus skrjabini miyazakii. The sequence goes on from JTDE01004420.1 coordinate 31,945, forward strand.
TGAAAACAGGTGGCCGTACGTTGCACAGTAAGCCATAAGAAACTTTGTTTCGGAAGTTTCATACAACTACCCCAAGGTAGACACACCAGTGACAGAGACCTGTATGACCCAGGGTGAAACATATGAAATCCACTGCACAAAATCCTGTACACAAGTCACGAAGACAGTACTTTCTGAATGACGGTGCTGAGATTTAAAAGTGACAAGGGCTAGGAGAAACTTTATCACAGTCCGGTAGATTCAGTCTCCAACGAAAGGTCAGCAATTAAAATAATGACGGATTAGTCACAAGTTGTTCACGAGTTTTGGTTTCTCAATGTGCGTCAAACATGACGAATGAATTCAATCATACAGAAGGG
>JTDE01004420.1:37641-51915 GCA_014338405.1 Paragonimus skrjabini miyazakii
AAGTGCCCTATTCAAACACAATATCGCCTTTTATGGGCTGGAAGTCGTACTTCTTATATCTTTCACTGGCACTTCGATTGCTCTAATGATAGGTAGAAAATCCAGAAGGATCTGCGGAATGGAGATAATATAATGATCAATGGAAGAAGGAAGTTTGCTTCGGTCAGTTCACCAAGGATAAGCGCTCGCTGCACGTATAATGGATTTGGTTATTTTTGAGGTTACTGAACTGGCCGCAATAAATGGTAACCAACACGCTAGGTTCCGTGTCCAGACCCCGAAATACTTTAAGTTGTCCTTCGTTTATCTGGACTGTTATGGGCGAGTAATCGTTCAGCAAGACAACGCCATAATTCGCAAATCACGAGAGTGGCCACTAATTCCGGGATTAACATTGTTGACTGAGTGGCCCGTAGTTCCAGTCTCAATCACACTGAAAGGTAATGAGGTTTATTAACTCGCTAAGTATAATAATCCATTCACACTGAGAAGAACAGACTGAAAGTGGTATTCTTTAGAGGGGCAGCCAGACTGGTAAAAAATTTAACAATAAATGGCATACTTTACTATTTGGGGAAAGCTCGTTCTAACCGTTTGCAAAATGAGCCGCACTCTTTGGATATCACGAAGCTTACATTGCGTTTTGTAAATTGTTACCAAATGCTACAAGATGTTATTGATGGCGACCAAACGCAGTCTCTCTGCAAACGGCGCTGCCTTGGACAGAGCAACAAACGGGTTCGTAAAAGCATCCTCAAATGTGCACACGCCTCGTCTGAATCGGAATTTTTAAACAAATGCCTCAACGCGACTGCGAAGACTAAATAGAGTTTGAGGAAACTACCTGTATGCGTACCACTCAAGTCATGGAAAAAGCCTGTGATTAGTGAGCATGCTTCCAGCTGCATCACTTCTGTGCTAGTGTTTTAAGTTAGGGATATTTAATACCAAAGCCTCGTTGACACCAAAGTGCTGGACAAGCGCACTCAACGTTTTGTCTGTTAAGATTCTTCTGTAAGTTGAGGCAAGTTGTTCAAAAAGCATAAACGTAATTTTTGATAGGTTAAGGCAGGTGGTCGGTCTACGTGTATAAGTCCCAAGGTTACGATAAAGTACGGTAAAGCATGTGGTAGATACAGTTGGAGTAGAACACGGTCGATTTCGCGTGGGAACTCTGTCCAAATTGCCAACAATTTGTCAGACAGCAATTATGAACTGCACTGGATAAATGGCACCGCGCCCCATGGACTACAGATAACCTAATAGGACAACATTACGTGGTGTTCGTAGTCTGATCTTGATCCCTGATGTCAAATACCGCAGCGTGACACTCGTTAGTGTAGAAGCAACACCAGTAACAACAGACTGTTTACATATCGATCAGATCAGTTGCCTCGAGCAGACTGGACTCCACAGTTCAAGGGATGAAACGCCGTGACCTCTCCAGGGGAGCAACAAACCAGATAAAGTCCGGAACTGGTATCCGTGATTGGAACCGTGAGATGGTCTCCGTAGCATGCTAAATTCCCACAAAAGCTCCTGATGAATTGAAAATAGCCACTTCATGGGAGTGGTTCACCTTCCATGGGACTCGCAATAAGGGGCAACTGAACACAATCATGATCATTTTCAGCTTTGAGCCGCACTCATAGGCGTCATGATGAGCTGCCGTTGGTCCTAACAATGGTGAACCACGAGGTAGGGTAATGAATAATTACCCATACATAGAGAAGAACGAAGAAAAAACAATGAAGCTCCCGAAAAGAGCGCAAGTGGCAACAACCTTACGGATAGGGGCTCGCCATTGACTGCGACACACTGCGATGTCAGTAAGTGTTTTCAACCAGCGGTGTGGGTGGTCGGGAACTTTCCAACCGGGTAGACGGCACTTACCAACCTTGCTCAGCGGAATAATCAGGGCTTTCATAGTCCGTAGACACGTCATCACCAGGCCGCCTTGCGGTTTCTTCCATCAATTACCAGCCACAATGAACAACATGCGGTACAAGGCCCAACTAGCAAAGACTGTATTTTCACCGTCACGTTTATCGGTCACAATATTGCAGTTCCCAAAAACGCGCCGACGGATTGTCACTTTGCTCACAAAATCAGCCCAACTGACACTAGCCAACTGGTAAGGACAAGAGCTATGGAACACCAAGAAACTAAATGCGCCTTCGGCATAAATGGGCCAGGTCACTGAACATATCAGGTAGTCGAGTAAAAATTCATTCTAAGGACCAAAAATACCACGCCTGCTAAATGTAACCCGAATCAAGAAAAGTAGCACCCAGCTATCCGTTGAAAAAAGCGCTATTTTCATCTCTCCGGTTCACTTGAACAAGTAAACCTCGTGGTTCTTCTGCACTCTTCGTAAGTTATGTTCCAGTTCAAGATTGCCCTTGTCGTATTCGGAGTCAGAGGGGATCAATCAGCATTTGGCGATCAGTTCTGCCGAATCAGCAGAAACCCACTCTTGCCGTACTTGCGTTACTTCTTTGAAACACACCTCGCAAGAGGTTCGTATAACAGTTTGGAGTATCTCACTGTCGTAAACGAGACAGGTTGACTGCTAGTGCTGTTTGACAGACGTTTCATATACACTTATCTTTCGGTTTCCAGTTGAATGTTTTATGGTTGCTAGGAAAGGATTTCTAAAAAGTACCATGATCGGAATCAAGGTTGTTACTTAAAATGATCACCAATCTTTAACGGAGCCACGGATATGATCGATTTGCGTTCACGGTTGAGCTGCACAAGGTGGGCTCCACGTGACGCATAGCCGTCGTTTGGGTTGAAATGCGCAGCGCGGTATACAGTAGGTGAGACGCACACAATGGTAACAGTTAATCGTCGTTGTCAGTGCGTCGCGCACGGACATCAAATAGCCGCTTCTCCAGTTGAGTGAAAGAACAAGTTGTGTGTTCACATTTTCAGCAAGCACGAGAATATTACAGAAGATTAAAGGGTGCATCAAAGAAGGCGTTCTTGACAGCATCTGAATTATTGTCTGCTGGAGCATATGCACATGTGTTGACCGACCTTGAATGAAGTCTGGCGGCACATAGGCGACCAGCCACTGGGATCCAATCGACCAAGCTCTGGTCTACCTTAAAGTCCCAATGCAGACCTCACTTCGACATGAGCACAAGATTCGACTTCGTCGCCACCAGACACTCTGAGAAATAGACGCTAAGCCATGAAAGTGAGTGATAACGTTAAGGTCGTAAAAGCGCGCTTCGGAGGCAGAGCAAACATCCACTTCCAGGCTCGAGGAGGTGCACACTCGAACAGCATGTTGACCTATTTATCCCTGGGGGATGAACGCTACGAAGGTCAATGTTTACTAGTTATCTTGGCTCAAAGAGAGGAAAATTGGGGACAGAACAGAAAGAAGGTGAAAATGAGCGGACCGGTCTGCTAGACCAACGATGAGTCCCAATAATTCCCGGTCGACTCTGCTGCGGTGTAGAGTTGACTTACGAAACTCCACCCCGAGTCTCTGACACGAGAGCCTGACTCGCGGGACGCAGAATGTATGGTTTTCTTGAAGGACTCTACCCCAAACCAAATGAATCAACAGCCCGAATTACTGGGTAGTGAAAGGCTTGCCAAGCTCAAGGGTGTAGTGAATAAGACAATGCTGTCTGATTCTGTTCACTGCTGTCGGCAGCGGATATATTCGAATTTACATCAAGCCTTTGAATGATACCAAAGGTTTTTCAACCGTATTGGATAATACGTCGGTGATCACGGTCAACCGTTGGGCGATAGGAGTGCTCATTTGTTTGAAGGCAGCTTCTCTAACCCTCTTTTTCCCTAACTGGAAGATAGCAGTACCGCGGCTATGAAAATGGTCCCGTTGTGTGCACATAGGATTGTGCATCACTACCAAAGCACCACTACGCGGTCAGTAGCGCAAAATACAATCCTGTGGGTGTGACTATATTTTGCCTGAGTGCCCGTCACTGGCCTGTGTGACATGGTTGTACCTAGTAGGACCGAAGTCCTACTCAGCACAACATCATCATCATAAACTGCAATACATCAATGGTTCACACTGATGCTTAACCGCCACACAACCATGAAGAATAAATCAAACCCCATATAGGAAGGGAGAACTAAAAAAAGAAGGGGACGGGAAAGGACTCAACTGCTAAAAAACTACCTTCATATTCAAACATACAACAGCAAGGCACCTTCACCTTGCAAACAAACAACCGAGCTGTAAGTGAAAGTAAGGCGTCATCAGCAAGACAGCTTCCTAACGGCTTTCATTGCCCCGCGTCATTGAATGCATTCACTTCACAGACAACTCGGTCAAACAACGACAACATTCACGTCAATGATCTCGGTTAGCCGCCATCTCACCAAATATCTCAAGCCACCGACTCTGTGAGTCACAAGATCCCCAGCCAGGGAGGCTAATCCGATCTACAGTTACCAATCCCCTCGTGAATGATTTCATTTGTATACGCCAGGTCATCATCTGTCCAGTTCATATCTTAGGCCAGTCGGTCGGAGCGTTGGCAAACAGTGCTCGGTTTGGCAATCGACTAGCTGGCATCCTTAGTACATGACCCAACCATCTAAGTCTGTGCAAATGTAATGACTGAACAAAAGAACTCGTTTGACAATCATTACCAAATACTCGCTTTCTAACCTCTTTGTTGTTTACTCTCTGGTATCACCCAATACGAGCGATCGAACGCAGACACTGGTGGTCAAATATCTGAAGACGGTTCACGTCCTCTATGCTGAGCGGAGTTTCGTTGCCGTAAAGTAATACAGCCCTAACTGTAACCTAAATATGTGCGACCTTTAAACATCAGAGAGATAGCTCTATGTGGTCAGAGATGCACAAGATTAGCGAACATCGCCCTAGACTTAGAGATACGCGCTTCTATTTCAATCTCCACCAACGCTAATACAGCTTCCCAGATAAATAAACCGGTCAACAACCTTCATGATTTCACTATCTAACAATAAATCCACGTAATCACAGCAATCTTGCAGAAGCACATTGTATTTTGAGGCTGCAAAGCGCATTCTAAAGCATTCAGTAGAACGCGAAATAGTTTCTAGCGTTGTTTGTGTTGCATAGAAAGTGTCAAACAGCAATACCTCGTAGTCAGAATAATCAAGAGCAGTCAGCCTTCCACCAGGTAGGAGGTCCACGACGGCAGTATCTGAGCCCACACACAACCATGAATACTCACAACACCGTTAATTCCATACTGCATCGGCTGTCTCGCAGTATAAACCGGGCTGCCCTATCTGCTGCATACAGTAAGGCGGATAGGCGAAAACACGCTACTGTTGATCCTTTCCCCACTGTCTTATCAAATTTAGATCTCAGGCTCCCCCGACCTCCATTACTGGTGGCTATTCCGGACCGATGCAATACATTGACCTGATTATCACACCAAGGTAGTGGAACTGTCCACACAAATATTTCAAGGTGCATTAACTTGTAGTCAGACTGGTAACTGCTTTGAGGTGTCCATGCTTAGGCTTGATGTCCAACATACTGCAGTACTTGTGGGAATTGGGCTCGATCGGTGTATCAAACTGCTGACGCAAAATGGTAAAAATATTTCGCTTTAATCATTTGGAAAATTACAGCCGTATGCTTATGCCGCGACTAGTTATTTTTACTTTGGGATATCAATGTGCACAGGCTACAAACACATGAATCTGAACTCTGATTCTAATAGTATTTCTTAATATGTTGCGAAAAATGAGATCGCCGATTTGAAAATACAGTTGTGTTGCAAAATGATGGCGTGGTTTTATGAGCAAAACTTCCGTTTGTACACAAAAAGAGAAGTATTCATTAATGTCAGTAACGTGTCGATCGAATGTAGCAGCAGAAACACACCAGCAAGTCCACTGGGCAACTATATCGTGTACAAATAACAGACAATTCATTGTTCAAGCAACGTCCAGCGACATTAAAGCAAATGGAAAGACAATGGACTACGAGCCCACCTAAATGGAAGCAGTGATAGCACGTGCACTCGATAATCATACAATAGTAACGGGCTGCACTTTTGCATCAACTAATGGGAATATGACCTCTCCTAGCACATGCTCTCCGATTTACCTCAACAAAAGCAAAACGTTCACGGCGTCTGAATAACCTCCAAACAACTTACCTGGTCAAGTTCAGTAACATAGTAGCCACAATATTATTCATATCATCAAAAGGTTTTGACTTTGTGATTGTTGTTCTGGAGAGGGTCGTTGCTGGCCAGTGTGATTTTGCCTTTTCTGTAATCGTGTGCAATCGACAAGCCTGTTTCACACCGGCCTCCTTCAAACGGTTAACGATATTTGCCAAGGCTGAATTGTCAATTGGTAGGACACAGTCGGCTGATTCAGTCAGCTGACCTAATCCCAAAACTGTGTTGTACGGAGATGTGATGACGTCATCGTCCATTGAGGGGAAAACGGCGGTTACTATTCTATAGCGACGTGAGCAAACTGTGAAATGAAAAGACTAAATACCGATAGATATTGGGATAATCCTCTGCGAGGATGTTGAGCAGGTGAGTTCCCAAGCCAGAGCCAGTGCCTGTGAAACCGTAAAATGAAGAGCGCAACAAAGAAATCGTACCACCACCCAATGAGTAAATGAGGAAAAAACACTGGAGACAATCACAGAGTTCTGTAGCCTTCCGAATAACATCCACCAATTCTTCATGATACTGGTGACCATAGTAACAATTCCCAACAGCCCTGAAAAGCACAGAGAATGAAGTGGAGATCGTCAGAAAGAGTGCAATAAACCCACCAATTATTACCGGATCCTGAGACATCTGTGATTAGAAAGCGGTTATCATAAATGGTGCGCATGGGACCCTTGAACAACTCACCAACCACACCCTCTTCCATGTCCACAAGTACAGCCTGAAAGTAAAAATCCATCACTGCCTGAACACGATACGATTACTCTTGCTTTAAGGCCAGAAACGGTAGGTAAATAGCCGCCATCATTAGCAGCCCCGTTGATAAAAAAAGTTGATAGGGCGGAATCATAGATAGCTTTCTGATGAACGCGGATGGTCATAAAGACGATAAATTAATGGAGACCGGCCCTACTTCGTTGGCGGCAGAATGCTCGCGTAAAGCAAGGTCCCAAAATCGATTCCCGATTTGATTGCCACACTGCCCGACTATAAGAAGTAAATACGGATGACAGAAGCAGATGAAATGAAGATAACCTTGGATAACGATGGACTGGGTCATGGACACGGAAAAGAAGCAACCAAAAGTAGCAGAAATTCAGCTGACTCAAACGACTTGCTTAGCTCAAATGAGCATTTCCGGCATGAGCTAAAAGGCGGGTTTCTATGGTTCAAAGAAACAGGTATAATAAATGATAAACAACACAGTGATTCATTTACCTATTTAAAAAAAACAATATTATTCATTCATTGCTCTTTCCGCAATCCACAAAAAAACTAAGACCAATATGCCCGAAAAAAATATGTTGAGATAAGTTCCCGCGGAAATGCCAACGGTCCGAAAATGTGTGATTGAATATAACTGTAAAAGAAAAACACAGCCGATTGAATTCAAAAGGGAAAAGAAAAATAACTCCTACCAAATAGGTGCATGATATACGGCAGTGGATGTTACTTGGTATCAGCAGACTGTCTTCACAGTTACACAAAATTTATGAAAGAAAACTGAAGCCTGTGGAAGTTGTGACCAAACGAATGATGTTTAGCTACCGGAAAATCCAGCAGCTGATTAAATATTTTGAGGACGATTCGTCTAAAGACTAGTGTACGATCAGCATATGTATAAAATATCGGCTTTGAACTTTACACGATGGTAATATGGTTCGGGTTGTGGTTGGTCCTGACAGTGCAAGGCAGCACACTAAAAAACAAACACTGATGAAAGAATAAACAAAATAAGCAGACTAGACAGTGATAGTACGCAGATAAGAGCCAGGTAGGATGCCGATACAGGAACTCCACGGATTAAGGCATATTATCACGTCCGAGAGTGTTCAACGATGGAAACGGTGTTGTAGTCTTCAACCTGGCGGACAGAATCCAATTTTCAATAAGAGATAAAGGTGGTCACTAGGTACCCAGTATATTAAACCAAACTAATCGGCGATACTCAGTTAACTGGTCAGAATTGGTGTAGCCTGAGTTTCTATCATTATCCGACAACCACATTACTTCTTCTAATGAGTTCCATGCAATACAGAACTTATTAGCCTGAAGAATACATGGACACATTATCAGGAGTTGAGAGTTGACTTAAGCAGTCAGGTATTAGAAAGTTGTGGAAAAAATTTCGACTCATTGTCGTGTTGACCATACACACAACATGTGATGCGATGACCAGACAAGGCCCAACTACCTCATTTATCAATCACACACATTCCATGCTGAAGAGTAGCGTCTGATATTTGTAGTCATCGCCCAGTACAGGAATATTCCCATTCGCCGCATTCTGTTTGGTGTGTCTCAGTTAAGTGCCATCGGCAACCCATGATGCGCTACCACCAGTGACGAAGATTTTGAGCGGCATATTGTGTTGGATCATAATAAATGTCAAGAAACGAAAGAGAAAATAGGATATCAAAACAGAGCATTAAACTAAGCGGAAGAGATAAGGTTCTCCAATCAAGAACGGCACCTATGCGGTGAGCACAAATGGTCAAATAACACGTCCAACTAATACGTACAATGAACAGTGTTTAACGTTGAGAAGCATGTAAATATATAAACAAACGTAGAACTGCGGAAAGTGGATGCAGGCATTAGTTATAACAAATAATAACGGGAAGAATGACGCCAAATCCAGGTGATGGATCCAAAACATATGGAAAAATTGTATTACGTACATTGCGATTACACTAGATAGTGTCACATACATCCACGTGAACAAAACTGATAATTTACTCGGTACCATTTCAGGAACAGTATCAAGAAGTGCAACAAACGCGGATGTCCGTTTTGTATACAATCAACTGCGTACACTCACTCAAGTTCGTCATGTTAGGCCGCCATTGACGAAGTTGTGAGAGTCCACCGAAATACAGAATAAAGTCAAAACGGACAATCACATAGTCAAACTCAAGGTAGGTGGTTTAGATTGACTCACAGTCCTTCATGGAGCCACAGCTACACCAACTGAAGACTGAAGCTTACATTAATTTACGAAGGACTGAGTGATGAAAGTCATCAGGTAAGTCTTTCACATGGAACAAAAATAGTAGCAGCTTACGGACCTAGTCTTGGTTCACATTTACTTAAGGGAGATGCAGAAAAAGCAGTCAGAAGTACTTCTGACTTAGATTTTTCTATTCAGAAATGAAGTCACCAAGCAGGCAATGACATTTTAGATGCTGTACACCACACACTTCCGTAGAAGAAACGAAAGTGAACGAGACATCACAGAAAGAGTGGTACTTAAGATCAGACCATGACCATCGGGCTCCGTAAAGAAGTGTTGTGCAAACACTTGTTGTATATCATGGTTATTGTAACTCACTTTGTCACCATTGCACGCTGATCTTTTTGTATCACTTCAGCTACTACAAAATGGTTCCCAGAGGAATGAACCCGAAATCCAAGGCTGCAACCATGCCGACAGGATTCTGTTCATTGGGAGAACTGAGTCAAATTTTCAACTTCAGTCATACCAGCATCTTAAGGTTTCTTCCAACTGCGGAACCATACCCATGAACACGAGCAAATAATTGGAGTTAACGAGCTTTTACTGTCAGTGGCAGCCGTGGTCGCTGATTCCAAAGGGAAGCGCCTGTTTTTTGGTCGCAATCGACGCCCAAGCACTAAAATATCAGACAGACTGGGTGAACAGACTGTGGAGAGAAGCATTTCGGAAAGGTGTGCCCATTCAACCCTTTAACGAAAATTACAGCCTTCCCTGTGAAACAATTGCCCGCATCGACAACCACTTCCGCGGTCGCTGAATGTTGGAGGCTGTCAACGGATTCAACCTGAAGTTGGCCGTGAATGCAAACATTTTCGAACGACACGTCATCAATTCTGATGTTGCAAAAAGCAGTTTGGAATTATCCATTTCGAGATTGGATATTAACGAAGTGTGGAATCGTACATGGTTGGCGGCATCCGAAACGGATTAGCCTGTCACAGTAACCGAAGCCAAAGGACACCTGCGCTTTAAACCATCATCCCAAGTGGCTTGCGCTGCACCATTTGCGGTTCCACTCATACACTCCGTATCCGGTGTAAACCTGAAGAAATAAGACCAGTAGGTGTGTAAGTGAGGCCTTTGAATCCAGCTGGCCAATGCTAGTTAGCCAACTGAATAGTTAGCACGAAAAGGAAACCAAACAATGAGAGAGACTGCAATAACAAGATCTATACTAGGAAGAAAGATGTGTGAAATGTAATACAAGAAGCAAATCAGTATACGATTGCATTCCGGAGAGGATAAAGTTGAAAAACAAAACTCAAAGTTGAACTACGAAAAGATTCATCATTCAGTACACCAATAAAGCTCAAGAAAAGGGTAGGCAGAAGATCACAGACACTCAAGTTGCTGAAAAGAGGAGCGGATTAGTTGCCAAACGACCATGGTCTTGGTCGATGCAATCATTATCGAAAATAGAATGAATATGCTGATATGACCTATCTGAGCCTAACGTAGTCGTTGTCTCTTCGCCGACGGTGCACTATGAGTACGCTCGTGACCTACTTATCCGAAACGGCCAGCGCATTCGCGGCAGCACACACCGCATGCCATATAGTCATGTCACCACGACCTACGGCAACGATGGTTTCTTTGCGTACCGCACACTTTCCTTCTCGGCCGCGCAATAACCGCTCGCTGGACTCGCAGACACCCGTCCGAATTGTATTTCGCCAAGCAGTCCGGTTCAACGCTAAGTCTTCCCAACATCTAAAATCAATTTTACAACGTGAAAGACTTACCTGCACAGCATCCTGGTATCTCAGCTTCTGACCACCAGGATTTTGCTTACCTGATCTCAGTTGTCCATATAGCACCTGCTTCGGGATACGGTCATCGCCCATCCGACGAACATGACCCAGCCAACGAAGCTGATTCAACATCAGCAAGGCTTCCATCCCGTTCATATCCGCTCGCCGCAGTACCTCAGTGTTCGGAACCATGTCCGACCACCGAATACCCAAGATGCGTCTTAGACATTGCAAATGAAAGTGGCCCAAATAGCGCACGTTCCGCTGATACGATGTCCACGTTTCACTGCCGTACAGCAGTATAAACAGCACCATTGAGCGGTAAACAAAGAGCTTAGTGCTCGGCTTCAGGCTGTGGTTCTTCCAAACACGTCTTTCAAGACGTCCGAAAGCAGTACTGGCCTTTGCCACACGAGCTCTCAACTCGCGGTCCACGGACAGATCGGTGGACAAATTGCTACCCAAGTAGCATAAATTTGTACAGCTGCTGACAACATCTCTACTAATACGGATTTGAGGTGAAGGTGCACAGACAGCACCTCCGCCCGGAGAAGGGCTGTTGATATCCAGTCCAAACTTGGATGCCGCGGTCGCGAAAGCCGTGGCCAATCGCTGTAGTTCGTCCTCGCTATGTGTAAACAGCGCGCTATCACCTGCGAACAGAAGCATGCGCATCATTGAGGTGTGTATACGGGTTGGGACACCGAAACGTCGAATATTCAGTAGGCGCCCATCCGTCAGGTACTCTACCTTAACACCGTCCTCCCCAGACTCCTGAAAAGCAACTGTTAGCATGGCAGTCAAATATAAGCTAAATAGAGATGGAGCCAGGACACAACCCTGCTTCACACCAGTGACAATGTCAAAATCATCAGAGGTAGATCCACACGATTGCACCTTCGCCCTCATGCAGCAATCTAATCAAATTGACGAACTTACCTGGACATCCAAACTTACCAAGCACCGTCCACAGCGCCTCGTGGCTCACGTAATCGAAAGCCTTGGTGAAGAAAGTGTGAAGTTCCTGATAAGTGAGGACGACAGCCTCCGCCATAGGACGAATCTTTGCCCAAAAGAATGGATTCAGTTAGTGGAGCTCTGCATGGAGACTTACCTACAATTTGACGGCCGAGCCTACTTGCAGAAGAGAGGAACACCAACGGGCTCACCTATAGCAGGATTGTTTGCAGACGCCGTGATGAAACACTTTGAAGCGGAAGCCTTCCATAAATTCAAACCAAAAAATGTGACTTCGATATGTGGATGACAGATTTGTTAATTTACGTCGCCCTCAGCTGAAACGAAAGACGATCGAAGATAGATTGACAGGCGAACACGGTGAGCGGCAGGAAAGTCTCTTTCCAATACAATTATTTGTTCGATAACGGATTCTAGTGTGGATTTGAAACGTCACAATAAATCGTTCACTACTCAGGGTGTGCCTTTTTTTAAGTATTATATATACATATATATCTCGAAATTAGGAATGGTTGACGTGTATTTACATCGATAGTATTAAAGGTCATAGAGAAGACTCTGCTGCGCATAAAATGGGATCCCAGTCGTTTTCTGAATGGTATCACATAACGGTATTATATTACGGTTACATTCAATGCAGTGTAGGCTTAAATCGCATGATCTACAATAGGATTTACTGGATGTTCAATGTGTTTGCTCAGGGACCGTGTGTATTGCCAGGGGTGGCTAAATATGACCCATCACTTCACTAGTCGCGAAGATATCCAAGAGGTTCCTTAATAACAAGAAATGCAGGCAAAGTCATTATTTCGTGATGTCGAAAAAATACGGTATCACAAAAAATGAGCCCTATTCGAGCATCACATAGACTGGACAGTGTAAACTAATTATCAGACTGCTGTAGGCCGTACACACATTTTATGCCTGTAGACAGATAACTAACCTCCTTTGCCCATGTGTCTTACTAGGCTCACATTTGAAGCAGGTGTAAATCACATGATCTGTAGTATGGTTCATTGGGCTTTAAATGCGTTCACCCAGGAATCTCTTGCATTACTCGGGACGGTAAACAGGGAACCCTGTCGCACACATCACCCTCTTACAGCAAACAATGAAGCTCCTTAATACCATCAAACGTACGCACGATTGTCAAGAGTACTTTGTCGTTTCGAGGAAAATACATCACAGGACCGAACCCCAATTGATGATGACGGAAAAAAAACATCTTTTAAACTACGCGAATGATACTATACGGCTGTAATCAGTATACTTATTTCAGGCATGTAGACCTGAAAGTGACTTCATGTGCCCTGTGCAACTTACTACGCACGCGGACTAAAACCACCCGTAGTGGCATGTGGCCTGAACTGCTTCCGGGCTAACGAGGACCAATTAAGGCCATGTGGGAATATGAGTAACACAACTGCAATAATGCACACACGAATAAAGTTCGACTACTTTGTTTTGCACGAAGTACTTCGTATCAATCAGTGGTTTCTGTTTCATTCTCAGCCTACGTCCATTCAGGTGTAATGTCGGTTATGTGGATGGAAAAATAACTGGCAGATAGAGTTATTTACAGGAAGGGGGAGAAGAAATTAAGTTGATGGTAATATTTTGACTGAGGACTATATGCTGGGCCGTAAAAAGTTCTTTTGGTCCGCACGATGTCAATGCGGGTGTTCTACTAGGGATGTGACTATAGCCAGCATCACCCAATGGCACAGACGACATACCGCTGAGACACGTGGAATTACTCGGAAATGACCCTTCAATTCAGTTCCCGAACGACAGAAGCCGGTACTAGTTTACATAACTATCTAATCTGAGATTTCAGCAGCAGTTACGCATTCTCTCTCACTAGTCTCAGTGTATCATATGTGAAAACATAACAAGTACTTGGATTAAACCTGATCTAAGATAAACGATGACAGCTAAGAAATAAAAGGAAAAGGCGCAGGGTGGGTTCCAGCCCACGTGGCGACAGTCAGAGGCACGCAAACCGAAAAGTGCGTGGAATCACCGAATACGTTAAACAATACTTAATTTCAATTTGAGGACTTGACGTAGGTCTAAATCTGTTGACGCCCAGGTGCTTGGCCGGTGTGATCTGGAGATTGACCAGACTGCATTTTCTATCGATACAATGCGTGACGATGGAATAAAAAATACACAAATCTTAGTTACCGCTAAAGAGAAACTACAAACGTACTCCGTGCTAGTACAGAATAGGAAACAGGTTATTTCAACATATGTCCAGCTCACGCTTCAGTATATCAACGCTCTAAGTCTCGGCCATCTTTGCCAACAATTGTAATGTGCGATCGAAACCAGCAGA
>JTDE01004421.1:0-45135 GCA_014338405.1 Paragonimus skrjabini miyazakii
CGTAACAAGGCTGCTGGTTTAAATGATCTCGTACCGGCACTTTTTAAAGAAGGTGGAGAGGTGTTAGTCGAGACTTTAACTCAGCTGTTTCAACTTGTATGGTCGACGGAGACCATCCCTCCGTGCTGGGGTCACGCGATAATAGTTCCTATATTCAAAAAGGGTATCAGGAGCTCTTGTGAAAACCATAGGGGAATTAGTTCGACCCCAGTCATTTCTAGGGTCCTGGCCTCCATCATACTTCGTCGACTCACTGCAGTTCGGGAGTTAAACATCAGAGAAGAACAAGCAGGGTCTCGTCCTGGCCGGGGATGTATGGATCATATTTTTACCCTTCGTCAAATTTTGGAGCAGCGTCACGTATACCGCCGGCCAACAATTGCCATATTTCTCGACTATAAGGGTGCATTCGATTCGGTGGATCGACGTACACTTTTAGAGCCGCTTAAACACAGGGGTGTGCCGACCAAGTATGTGAACATACTGTCGGCGCCTTACTCCCGTACTTCGGCTCAGGTTAGGGTTTACGATGACAGCTTCAGCACCAGAGGCGGCGTTCGTCAAGGCTGTCCCCTTTCACCATTTTTGTTTAATTTCGTCATCGGCGAAATAACGGAGAACTGTTTGCGTCACTCAAATGATGCCGGTGTTGACCTCCTACCTGGTGGAAGGCTGACTGATCTTGATTATGCTGACGATAAAGTGTTGCTGTTTGACAGCTTTCAAGCAGCTCAAACAACGCTGAATGCAATTTCGCGTTCTGCTAAGTACTTCGGAATACGCTTTGCAGCCTCGAAATGCAAAGTGCTTCTGCAAGATTGCTGTTATCACGTAGATTTGATGTTAGATAATGTAGTCATGGAGGTTGTTGACCGGTTTGTATACCTGGGAAGCTGCATCATCGGCGGCGGAGGTGTAGAGAATGAAATAGAGGCGCATATTTCCAAGGCTAGAGCGATGAGTGAGCAACGAGGAAGTTAGGAAGCGAGTGTTTGGCATTGATTGTCAAACGAGTTCTTTCGCTCAGTCCTTGCACTTGCACAGACTTAGATGGTTAGGTCATGTACCTAAGGATGCTAGCTAATCGCTTGCCACATCGAGAACTGTTTGCCGACGCTGCGGTCGATTGGCGCAGAGAGCGAGGTGGACAGATGATGACTTGGCGTAGACAAACGAAATCGTTCACCAAGGGGTTGGCTACTGTAGATCGGGTTCGTCTTCCGGGATGGAGCCCTCGCGACTCACAGAGTCGGTGGCTTGAGACATTGTGTGAAATGGCGAAAAACCGAGCTCAGTGGCGTGAATGTTGTTGTTTAACCGAGGTGTCTGTAAAGTGAGTGCACTTAATGACGCGAGGCAGTGAAAGCCGCAAGGAAGCTGTCTTGCTGATGGCGCCTTACTTTCACTTACAGCTCGGTTGTTTGTTTGCAAGGTGTAGACACCATGATGTTGTATGTTTGAATGTAGACGTAGCTATTTTTTGGTGGTTAGGTCCCCTTCCCTTTTTCCCTTTTCTCTTCCTATACAGGGTTTGCTTTTTCATCTTCGTGGTTGTGACAATTAAGCATCAGTGTGAACCACTGATGTGTTGCTGTCTATGATGATGGACTTACATTGTGAGATACAAGCCTTATATTTGTTTACAGCGGATGTCGCGTTGAGGTAACAAAGGAAGACAGTGCATATCTCTGAGCGACTAGTGGAGAGTTTGATCCAACACGGGTTGGCATTCCAGCTCACAAGCAAAAATCGGACATTCTTAACGACAGAACGCTTGGTCATAGTGAATCATACGGTTGATCCCGTCACTTATTATGCAGTCGGAACTGAGAATGTTGTCTACCTCCGAACTTATGTCTGTCAAACGCCCTGTTGGCAGAAGGTGCTGAGTTAATTGTTCGTTTTGGACCCGTTCCCCTTATCCCGTTATGTGCCTATGTGACGTTCATATTTTCGCGATGCCCTAAATTCACATCTGAATATTTTATGTAGTTGATTGATGAGAAACACTTGCATCTCTTAGTGCATGTGCTTTTGCTTTGATGAACTGTCTGTTTGTGACTGAAGCGCCAGACACACCGGCAAGACGTGTTGACGCTCCAGCTCTAGGATGAAGTAACATTTGCCAGAATTGTTTCAGACTAACTGTACAGCCTAACTCGTTCATTTCGGGTTCACGCTAACGTGCAACTTTTTCGATAGTGAAGTAAATTGACCGCAAGTTGTCAGATTATTCTCGTCGTGATATTTAGGACTGTGATGCATTACACTAATTTGCACTGCCTGTGTTTTGTTAAGCTGGTTAAGACTGGCCGTCTTACTTCATTATTGTGTGCAAAAACGAGTATATACATATGTGTATATCATCTTGGTTATCGTTTTTGGTACTGTGAAGTCAGTGCCAACTTCCGTCTTGTTGCTATGTCAATTTGTCATGAGTTTTTTCCCGTTATGACGTTTGTTTTGCTTGTCTCAGAAAACCGTTTCGGAAATGGCTGGTTAAAATTACGAAATCAGGTGAACCGTTTGAACTTCAGACTAGTATCCCCGTTGTGTCCGGTTTATGCTTAGTAGGAGTGTCACCAGTAGGTAGATTCAAGCGCATACTTGGACATATTCAGTACGCTGGGCTGAGTTTCCAGACGGTGTAGCCATCAAAATCACTATGAGAGGGTGAAGGCATGTTCGATCTTTTGCCGTTGCTGTTTGTCTGTGGAAGCGTGCCCGTAGTATACTTGATAGGCTCTGATTGGGTTTTCCTAATGGTCAATTTCCTCCTTTTTTCTCAATCGTGACCATATTGTTGCCGACTTTCTGCAACTCTTATTTTGAAAACATCTGCGGACTGTTCAGCGCAGATTTAGATGTACGTAAATACTCTTGACTTCCTTCCTGCCTGATGGTGAATCGCTGAAAACGAGCTTGTTCGCCGTATTGTTTTCCGTGACTTCTCTTGGATTTTTTACACGATCCCTTCAACGTGCAAATTTCTTGTGAATGTATATCTGTTTAAAGATCTAATAGTTTGAACATAATGTATTTAATGTCGATTTTTCCCCTTTTGACGTCAGCATGCTCGTTCGACGCGATTTGCTGTCAGTCAATCCGAAACCAAAATCAACGCTTCCAATTCCATCCACTTTTCGAAGATCCGAGCACGGTAAGCCGTTTTGTCCTCAGTTCGACCAATTTTTCCTCTATCATCACGTTCTACTTAGTTATTTGACACTACTGATGGGTTTATTAGTAGTTGATTATATATGACCATTTTGTTTCAGTCATTATCTGCAACAGCTTTTTTCTCGCTCTTAGTGATGTCTTCAACATTGATTGTACAAGCTTGTCTATTCGTAACTAACTGTTGTAAACCCTCCTAAGCGATACGCTGGTTCGACATCAGTATAGTGGCGCGCTCTATAAGATCGGATTCTCGTCCCGGTAATAATTCACACGAAAATCTCGGTCCCGGATAGTACCGCGACTGTCCCGTATTCGTTCCTAAGGCAAGCCAAAAGACGCGTTCAAAATAAGAAGCTTTGTTCCGCTCCAAAACGGTGTGCTGCTGGGCGACAAGTACAAAGTATTGATAGGGCACGTCATGAACACACATTCCCACCACATCATGAGAAAGAGTTAGGATCGCACATGTGCATAGCGGTATAAAAAGTCTCAACCGATTTGAACAGTTCCGCTAGTTAGGACTGAGTCAAGTGGGTTTTTTTCTTCTTTCACGACGGAGGCGCCCTGGGACGGTCACACGGTGGGCGCCTTAACACTAACATTACGCATGATCATGCCAGAGTTCGGTTTGTTTCTGACACCTTTTTCAATTCATTAGGTTGCCGTTTCGGGTCTCCTACATAGTCATGTGTCACTAGATTCGGCTAATGAACTATGGTGACCTCGGACTAATTCGCCGTCCAGTATAATTCATTTGTCATTTTATCAAGACTCCGAAAGCAGTACGACAAATTACTGTATGCATATCTTATCCCTAAGTAATTAGCAGAACGCGGAATATCTCCTAGCGTTGTTTGAACTGCTTGAAAAGTGTCAAACACCAACACCTTGTCGTCAGCATAATCAAGATCAGTCAGTCTTCCACCAGGTAGGAAGTCCATACCGGCATCACTTGTGTGCGGCTAACATTCCCCTAGTATTTCATCTATCAGAGAATTAAACAAAAAAGGTGGAAGGGGATAGCCTTGACGTACGCTGCTCGTGGTGCTAAAACTGTGACAGTTCATCGTAAGCCTGAGCTGAAGTATGGGAATAAAGCACAGACAATATGTTCACATACTTGATCGGTACACCCTTGCGTTTAAGCGATTCCAAAGGTGCAGATCGATCCACCGAATCGAACGCACCTTTATAGTCGACAAACACGACCATTTTTCACATGACGCTGCTCCTGTACATCCCCGCCCAATGTGAAGCCCTGCCTGTTTTTCCCTAATATTTACTTAAGTTAGTTATTACGACACCACTCATGTTTCATAGGGATTCCATCAAAACATCTCACATGTACACTTTTTTGGCAGAGAAACATAAGGAAACAAGAAATAACTGAGCATTGTGGCTATATATATGACGCGGTGTTATATGGAGCTGATTCACCTAGACGGATAAATCGAGATTCTCTCTGTCATCTTGCTGAAGTTCTATGTATGGAGGACAGGTTGTCTGGCGTTCAGTTCACGCGCGCACTTATCGCGGCGGCCACGACCCAATAGTCTGGTCCTGAACCACTTTGTTATTGACTGATGAGTTAATCATACCAGTTTGATTGAACGTAGAATCGGTGATTGCTCGTTTACACTTTATCCATGTTTCCTGGTTGGCCTATGCATTTTTTGAAAGTTTTTTACAAGCTAAATGTGTGGCTCGTTTTCCTTGTACATTTTGGCTCATGCTTGTTAATTCAGACCAAAATTGTCAGCGCAGTTCGAGTTCATATTGTTAGATATTAGATTGTGTGAGTGTGAGGAACTCCTAGCTGTTATTTTGGTTGGTAATTCCCGTCAAAACCACACATTAGGAATGAATATTTTCAGTGAGATTGGATTATGTGCGTACTGTATTTCTCAGTTTTACCGATCCCAACCACTACTCTTTTTTAGGGTCTGGATGGGATCTTATTACTGATATTCCGTGGATTCATGAAATTTGCTGTTCAATGCTTCGTGCTAACGATACGCGACGTTCGGATCAAGCCGACCAATTCTATGAAGTACTGTCAGATATCCAAACGGCCCCACATGTTTTGAAGCTGCAACGCCGCGGAATCCATCTACACGTTCAATATCGTGATGTGTGTCTGACAGCTGTTCCGCGTAATTCTTCCACTGTTGATGATTACATTCCATCCTGTCACATGTGGGACTACTCAGAGCAATATTTGTCCTCCACACACCCTTCCGTTGATTTGAATGCTTGGGGTGATGGATTCGATGAAGCTTACGTGTCGTATTTGCCTCCGCGTCCAATGCGGTCTAGTAGCCAGTCTGACGTTTGTGGTCTTTCGGCATGGCAGCGTCTTCTTCTGTCACAGGAAGAATCAGAACCAGAGACAACCAGCCAGTTTGCAGCGCCTGTGCTTGGTAAAACGGCCCGTTTCTCTACCGGTGTGTGTCGAAGAGAATCGAGGTCACGTCATCTAATTGCTCGTAAACATAGCCAGTGTAGTCCTTACTCGTCTTCTGAGATTATTGACCCTGTTGGCAAACGGCCTCGGTTGGACTTAGGTCCTGCAATTTGCTCCAAGCCCAACTCATCGAATTCGGACGGCGAATCTCGTGCTTCGAATCTTCACACAGTTGTTGGGACACGTAAGCGACCCCTTACTGCACATACAGCGGATACAGATCCGTCTCCAGCAACGAAAAAGTGTCGATTGAATTCTTCCAAACAGTCTAACGTTGGTTAAACTTGTACATCTCTCTCCTTTTGTCCTCCTTCATAACCTGTGCGTTTGGCTTGCGTCTCGCTCCCCTGTCGATTTGACTATCATTCAGGTGTGTATTCATCTGGCTCTTGCGCATTCACGTGATCTCCACCTTTTCGAGCGGTGTGCGCGTGTTCTACAGTGCTCATTTACAGTCTCACCGACATTAATTGTGATGTCCACTTCTTTAGCCTATCCTATGTGACCTGAACAATCCGTGTAAAGAACAGCGTTTTCAACTGTGCTACACAAGCCACTCTCACAGTGATTCATTATTGCATTTTCCTTACCGTCTCCACGCACTGGGAACCTGTGCACCTATCCCATCATTTCCTTTTTCATTCACTCCCCGGACTATTTTGTTGGTGCCTTGTTTCAGTCACAACCGCACGCAAGTGGTCTATTTCTTACCGATTCGCAATAGAACGACAGACGGTGCACAACGTTCATTAACCTGATATCGTTTGTACACTTTCTGATTTTTTGTTTTAACATGTTTTGTGTGTGAGCAGATATTCCGGTTTGTGAGAAGAAATGCTTGTTTTTGTCCCCGTTGGTGATTACTTTTTGTTCCGTTCCCAGTTTGTGTATGCAGACTCTCATCGATAGTACGGTTACTAGCAATAACGTATTGTTGTTACAACTTTGATAACTCACCTTCTCCTAGTCTTCTTCCTGTTCTGTCTGTAAATGAGTTACGTGGGTCTGTGATAATCGTCAGTGAATTATCTTGACCGATAATTGATACGTTTTTGTCTTCTTATTTTTCTTTAGGTTTTTGTGCTTGCGTTTTGCCGGTTGTTGTACAATGTGAACTTGTTCAACTTCCATTCAACATCTCTGTTTCTGTCCGGCTTTCGCTGGTGCATTTTCACTGTCGATTCGTTTGATTGCACTTAGACTTGATGAGAACTATTTTGGGACTCAGTGTGGAAATTTTGATTGCCTTGAAGACACCTGGTCGAGTCGTTATGTCCACATTCAGAACTTGTTAAACGTTCCATGTTACATTGCTAACATCGTTCTCTTCGATTTCAGTTCATATCCATTCGTCTCTTTTCCCGCTCGCAACGAACAACTGTTCCCACGGTTTTGCTCTCAACAGAGCACACCTGTTTGTTCCTTATTACAATTTTCGATTGCATTACCACTGCTCACCTTCGCTTTCCTAATATTTTCTCCGTAGACGACTATTCCATCTTTTCTACGTTCCAACTGTGGGTCACATGGAGACGATTTGTTTTTGTGGTACGATTGGTGATCACAGCTTGCATATCTCATAGCAGTCATAGCGCAGCATCGCAAAATCACATCTCTGCCTTCTTGTCAGGCGGATCGTTTGACTTGTCCAAGTCTCTGGTGTGCTCTGTTCCTGTGTCAGAAGCACCAGTTTCCTCGCTTTTTCTCTCTGGTTACTGTTTTTCGCACAAGATAAACGTTTGTATTTTCAATTTTGTTCTCATACGAAGAGAGACGTTTGCAGTTATATATTCCGTGGGTTTTCAATTGGGTTTATGAATTCATGATGCGAAATGCCTCTTCGTGTACTTTGCTCAGATCTGAGAGCCTACTCGGTGGTACATTAGTCTAGCATGCCAGGAGGTTTTTGTCCTGTTACGACTGAGTAATGACAATTTTGCTACCTCGTCGTCTGACAACCGACCGTCGATAACTCAACTGCTATGTGACCTGATCACTGTCTTACAGTGCCCACATAATGGTAGGGGTTAACTAACCGTGGGCATTGAATGCTTGTTATCCTAAACCCCATTCATCAAATGGTTGAATTTTGAACGCCAACTCGAGGTTCGTCTATTCTGTCCAGCGGCATCGAGATGGCAAGCTCAGATTATACATCCCAAAAGGCATTGAGAACGGGCCTTCGTTGTTCTGTCAATTAGCTCTCGTTAATCTGCCTAGCTGCGGGGTATCGTTGAGGATCGATTGATCAGCAAATCACATCGCATTGGTTACATCATACCGACAATGAACTTATTGCTTCGGACAGTTCAGTGTACCCACCAGAAGTCATCAGAATTTACGAGACAATTAGTGGGCTTTTTGGTTGTTGTTGGATAAATGGGTTACTTCATTTTGTGTACGGCTGAGGAATGCTGTTTATGAACATCCACGCGTTGTCTGTGAGTTTGAGAATTATCTCACGTTTGTTGAAATAATCCAATTAATGACACGTACTTGTCAATAGGGTTCTCTAATATATTTAAGAATTGCCGTATCGTGACCCACGATACCAGCAAAATTGATTCATTTGCGTGTTATGTGTTTACCGTGTCATGTCTTGTTTGATGTCTGGGTGTTTCACGATAAAACAGCTTAATCAGTTGCTCTTGACTTGTTGCAGGATTGGGGAAGATTTGCGTCGACTTTGATCGCTAGTGACCTCGGTCAACTTCTCAGCTGGAGTCCAAAAGTTGTTGAGTGCCGTTGATTTACAACTCTGAAGGATTAGATATCACTATTTAGACTTCTTTTGGGGGCTTGAAAATTCTAAATGTAAACGTTCTTGTTGGGATTGGGTTGGAGCAGCTTCCCTATTGGGGAACTTTTAACCAACAAGAATTCGCGCGCAATCTGTTCCGAACACAACGCAGACTGGTCAGCGCGATCGGTTGCTGCGGCGAGTTTGTTTTGTGAGGAACCGCCGTTTGCACGTAGGTCAGAGCCAAACAACCGAACTGACTGGTTCATGCCTACGGAGTGTAGTAACCAATGAACTAATGAAAGCCGATATGTTTACAGTCGAATGGCAACCGGTAGTGCAGATGCTGCCGTTCTCTTCATAAAGTGTATTTTTCATCAGATTGGCTTGTACGGTTCTGACTGAATGTCGGCTCACCAGGTACGATTGCAGTCGTTCCAATCGTGTTGTTGAGTGTCACGGACGACAACCGGTAAGTTTTCCTTGGACATCCACTATGCAGCCCTCCAATATTCAGCCACGAATGTTGTATGGAACGGAAACGTCGGTGTTGCAGAAAGCACGTTTGCCAATCAGCTATCCGAGGAACGGCAAATCTGGGATTTCAGCTTTCATTCTCCTCAACACTTCTACCTTCGGTTAGATGGAGTAGCCATGTGAACTTTACTAGGTCCTATATTAGCGGACTTCTATGCTTACAGACAGCAAACCTGTTGTATTGCAAGCGTACCATTGATGACTGACATTCAGCTGATCTAAACGGTCAGTAAATAACTTAAATAGTCATCAGCCTAACCCGATAATCATATACGCATTTGAAGTCAACCGCCTACCGTTCCCAGACATGCACAAGTTGCTGAGATTTGTTGTCCATAAAAAATCCACATAGCCCAAACAAAGCTTAAACTTAAATAACTTCACACCACTCCAGTATAATCGACCACGAGTAAGTACACTGATCGTCCGAGTGAGACGAACTTGTACACGTTGTTATGTCCCTGTAGTTGCTGAACAGATCAGCTAATCGTATATTCAATCACGCGACTCGAACTGAGAAGACAAACAAATCTTGATGGAATGTTTATCGCTTAGAAAACACGTTGGGAGATGAACGCTCAGAAGGATGCGATTAAATGATTAGTCCACAGTAATGAAGCACCAATGGTGAGCTACAATGTAAATAGAAAACATTGTAAGGGTGCGGTAAATGAATGCAATTGTCTGTTTGGTGGCTGTCCACCTAACACACGTCAAGTTCATGCGAAGAAACTAGACGTTATATCATCCGTTCTACGGTCTAATAGTTAATGCCAAAAAGTTCGTAAAAAGATACAGTAAATAAGATCCGCTGTCTGAACAGGTGATTACTGTGGAAAAGAAGAGGTTCCGCATAGAACTACTTTTTAATGGTGATTGTATAATTCATCAAGCAACACATCGATTGAGAAATTCATTTGAATGAAAATTCAACGCAGCTGAACCCCGTGCAATTGCTGGAACCCAGAAACCAACTGTGCCTTCAATCAAAAGAGATAAGCTTGTAAGTACCGTCTTACGTTGTGTTTACCAGTTCACATGTAACTACTAATAAGGTTACACAAGCGAAACCTAGAGATGCTTCAACTTCTAAGTGACGGAACATTTGCCTAAATGGGTTCGAAGGCTCGTGTTAGCGGTAGGTGATAGTAATGTTGAAAAACGTAAATGGCCATTTTCCGCAGGCGCTTGGTACGTCTCGACCACCGGTAACGCTATCGATCCAGCTTGTGTATTCTAACTTCTGCTGCGTAACTCCACTCCAAGCTTCTCACAGTTTTCTGGATTGGCTGAAGCCGGCTCTGTGCTCATGAATCTGGCACTTTCCTGGACTTGTTGATCCGTCGAATTATCTATCCCCTCTTAGTTCTTTGTAATGGGAATCTGATTCATGTTTTACATTTAGTACTGATGAGTCAAGAAATTCCTGAATCTACGACTCTTCGTGTTCTAATTGCTTTGTTCAAATCTTACTAAATTTATTCCCTTGTGGTGATCAGCGGTCCAACGCCCACCCTGTGTTCGCATGCCATTCAGTCTATGAATTTTACAACAGTTTTTCTCATGTGTTAGAGAAGTCAGATGTTTTTTTTTCAAACTCTGTGACTGATTCCGCTTTGGGTTCTATGCCGAGTTATGTTAGTTTATCCGTAACCAAGAATGCCATATCTGTTACACTAGCTGCCACAGGAGTTTAGTTAACTCTCCCGGAACAGACTGAAAGCCTGCTGAATCGGCTATCTGAACTAAATGCAGTAGATGAGTTCATTGACGGTGACGTTGAAAAGTCGGGTAATATTTGCATGTGCGTTAACCTCAAGTCACCCTACGGCGTATTTCTTAGGGACTCGGTGAAACCTCTCCTGAACAAACAGGCACGTCATTTTCCTGGAGGCGTTTTGTCTTTCGCGTACTGACGATTAGTCTGGAACAAAGAATCTAGTAATTTGACCACTTTTAGCGGTTCGCAGTCACTGGGTTTAGCTTTGCCTTGAAAATGTCGAACAAAATCTCCTAGAAACGTTTATCCAAGTCAATGGGCAGACTCCAAGGGTGGGTGTGTTACAAGTGATTTACTGATCTACAGAAAAGCGATGGTGTAACATGAAAAATAAAACCGAAGCCTTTCTACTGCGTTGTCACTAGATAAAATGACTTGGCAACCGAAATGACTTCATGATCACCCGCTCACATTGGAGAAACTGAAACCTGACCTAGATATGAACTAAGGCAATTCAGGGTATGACGGCCTTCGAAGGTACAAAAATAGTTTCGCTTTTAAACGGTATGTTTCACTACTTGAATCGGTACGTCCCAAAGCTGGCGGTTATTATACCTTCAGTTGGACAACTTTCATACGTGAATGTGGGATGACATTCAGCAGCAGGCGTTTGATAAAAACATAAATTTAATTTCTGTGGCTCCAACACGGACAGTCCTGAGCTCTCCTAGATCATTTGAGACTATTTTGTTCCAATCAGAATTCCAGTTTTTTGACGCGTTAATCAAGCGTGCAATGCAGAACTGACTGAATGGTATTCTTCCTCCTGTAGTATTCTACGCTCCACTGTTTTGTGTCTACTGATTCTATCTTATTAACTTATTTCGTTATGGCATTCAGTACGCTTTTTTATTCGCGCATAACTGTTGCCAATAGATATCCACTTCACCAGCTTTTTTCATGGCAATGACTGAACTAAGGGGAAATAGTATATATCCCAATGGTAGTATGACGTTTGTGCACAGACTGAATGAGTTTGTTGGACCAGTTAACGAGTTCCCTGTGTCATTGTTAGACAGTTTTATTGCATACTCGAATGTGTAACACTACCCGATTTGCCCATCCTTGAGTAGACCTTTGCATGCGAAATTAGTAGCTGTAAATGAAACCTGGCTCCTTCCGCAGGTCCGTCTCATACTAGTCAGATTTCCATTGGTCCTATCTCGCACGCCCTGTATACATTCTGGAAACACCTGATTGGGTGCTAGTACATCCACGTTGTGAGTCTTACCAAAGGCAGTCAAGTAGAAGATAGGTTTGCCCACATAGTCATAGTAAATGTGTCCGTCCACTCGCAACCTTGTTTCGTCCCTGACATTCTGAGCATCCTGCAGCTCATCCGTTTACCTGTCTTTATAATGATAATCTACTGTTGGTCAGAAAGTACCCTAATAAGTGGTCGGTGTTTGCAGGACCGACAATAGTCCTCACAGCAATTGTGATCACTGTCTTCTATTGAGCTGAATTAGTTGGCTATATGCACATATCTTGTTAATTGTTTGGTGGAGTTACAGGTAACTATAGTGACGAGATTGTTGAATCTTTACATCTTTAACGGACCACAGTAATACGATAGATGTCATTTTTCCTTACCAGTGAATATTTGGATAGTAAGAAAGCAAACTGACAGAAAAACCGACAAACTATTGACATTTGTTTTTTTTTTTGTACAGCCACATCAGTGACTATAAATACTGCAATTTCAGGCCACCGTAACAGAAATTACTCTCCTAACTTCATTACTTTGCTGCTTGTGTCAACGATTCCCTGAATGAATTTTCCTCAAATCCATTGCTCTGTATCATTACGTCTGGACGTTTCATTGTACTTCCTAAATGCAATTTAACGTCACCTGACGACTTGACAATATAGGCTATAATTTTGCCCGTTTGGAATCTGTTAGGAACTGTTCACAACTCTTCAACATAGCATTGAACTCGATTATGCTTTCATTTAATTTTTCCTATCACCTGCAAGAAGACAGCATGTACAAGTCGTCTACGCATCGCAACTGTCGTTAGCACTGGTCAGACATTCAAAACAGAATGGACTCGCTGAAATGAGCATTCCTGTGATCGCCGTTACTTTACATCGCTATTCCGTCCTTAAATCTCTGTGAAATGGGATTAGTTTTAGTTCCTAACGTACAGAGCATTTTCATAAATTGGAACGCAATGAAAAACACTACTTCTATCTGACCCACCTTCATTGTTGCGGAACGAGGATTAAACTTTATCAATTTACGGTGTGCTCACACTGACTTAGGTGACCTTACTGTGCGTAGTTAACGTCTCAATTCAATATGCAGGCGCTGCTCGATTAAGTGAGTCATTGTGATTTCGAAGTCAGTTCTGTAAAGATTCACTGCTGTGCCCCAACTCGGATGGTTCAATCCTGATTATCCATCCGTCCCACATCTGTGCTTCAATTGTCTCACTAACTCATGCATCTTCTTGCCAGCTTTCAAGTTCACAGACTTGCATCACGCGCCTTACAGGCTGGCGTGTGATCTGACAATCCCGGTGCAGTCTGTAAACACTGATACCGCCGAGCGTTTCCCATCTTCACTCAACCGAGGAATAGAGACACACAGCGAGTACTAACGCTTCACACACACACGCACGCGTTCGATGAGGATTCTCACACGTGAACTGAAACGCATGTGATGCTCACTTACGACAGGGCTAAGTTCGCGGATGAGTAACACATTACAACTTCCAGCGCCGGATTTCAAACCGTGAGCGCCTCAGCAATGGGTCAAGCCAACGGACACGAAGATGTAAACCACACTACAACTCTACAGCTCCACATCACATCCACAGGATCCAGCCCCTTCAACACTACCGACATATCGTGTACATCTGGATATTGTTACCGTCACTTTTATCAACCTGAACATTATTTACTATCGTACGTGAGTCTGCTTCGGTTGTCTGTTTCCAATCAGCCCCATGTTTACGCCTATTTTAATTGTATACATCAGTAGTTAATGGTAGGCCGTAGTTATTAATCTGTAGTCCACACGGCCCACTGCTTAACAGTCCTATCAATTGATAACTTGGAAGTATATAAAATGTCCTTTGTTCAGAACGAACGCGAGTTGTAGGCTATACTCATTTTCCCTTTCCTGTGTAGTGACCTGGAGATTTCACTGGCTTGCCTGCGGTATGATGTGTAAAACAATTTCGAACTCATAATTGCATATTGTATCTAGGCTATTAAGAAGTTTCGAATGATGTATGCTGTCCGATTGTTTGTCCGCTTGGCATGTGGCTGTGTGGCACAAATTCGAACCACACACACACACTTCCGGTTTTCTCGCTCATTGACAGTCGGTCTCCAGCCTCCTTAGTTGACTTGCATGTCGGTGCCATTTATGGCGCTGTAAGAGACCATCTGTACACTTCATCGGATAAATATTCGGTCACTATTCTCAACGGCCTTTTTGTGAATACGTGGCTGGGGAAAATGACTTAGCGTGCAGTGTGCTAAACCTGTCATCCTCATCTGACGAGCAACGACTTATTCGAATGAGGAGCAGTTCCAGTAATTATTCGTGATTTATAAGGGAACGGTTGCCTAGAACTGCGATCGACTCGTTTGATGAGTTTCGAGAAACTTTCGAACCCTTCATGTTTTTGGATTGTTTTATTCTTTGAAATCAAGTGTTTTAATTTAGAACGTTTATAACAGTTAGGAGCAGGATACGGTGTTCTGTCAGCGGAGCCAAATGTGAAGAATCTCTGACGTCTGGGGCAAAGTTACACACACAAAGTATGACTTTTGAGCAGTATACAAAGTTTTCACTTCAACTGCTTTTCCCCGTGGCCATTTCCACATTGGCCTCATATTAGGCACAACCGAATTAGCATGTGCAAACTCTCAGAAGTATTCGCTCGTACACAACTGTATGGATGACTCCACGACTAGGGCTTCTCTCCAATTCGACATCACAAAAATCATTAGACTTGTTGAACAGTATTTTGACTACTGGTAGTAGTACAAGACATATAAAATATGTGCACTTGCAAAATATTCTACTATTATTCCCCCCATTTCAATTAATTAGCCATGTCCTTGGGTGATGTGACGTCATGAAATCTTCTCACGGCAGCTCACGTCAATTCGTTGCCTCAGCGCTCTGAATTGTCAGTTCCGTTCCATTCTGGTCAATGTCAAACCATTCTCTGCATCACGTGAAGTACATGTAAACAGTCGCACAAACGTTACTACATTAATTTTCACAAGGCTGCACCAAATGCGTACTTTAGTCAATTAATACATGATAGAGATGTTTGAAAGTTGCACGTGTGTTCACTCTGAACAAGTTTAACACGCACACACAGGTAATCGCCGAGATTATATAAGTATCATTTCAGTTATCTATCGTAAGGTCTATCGATTCGGACTCGCGATCGGTCTAGTTGATGGAGTTATTAGTCGATATTCATTGAGCACGCAATGGAATGGATTTCGGGTAAGTCGACACTTTTAACAGCGCTCTTAAAATGGTTGTATTATTCTAACAGTAACCGTAAACATACAAGAAACTGGCATTTCAATGAGTAAATGGTTTAAAATAACCATTGTGCCCGTAGACTTATAACACTGGAAAATTAATCAAAAACTGCTAGCTGCCTGTTTTGTATGTTTAATTTTAAACATCTGAATATAACCCATTCGAGTCACTCATATGTCCGCTCACTTTAAGTGTCTACGAGAATCAACACCTGTATCACACAGATCCCCACATTTCAAGTGTTCACCAGAGTTGATGCAGTTTGATAGTGATCGACAACCAGTAAGTATCGGCAGTCAAGTTTCTCATTCACACAACCTTGATAACCACAAGGTGCAATGATACCTTGACTCACAGTAAGGTGGGAATGAGAATAGTTAGTCAAGGGATCAATGTTTTTGATAGTTGACGAGGCAGTAGACTTATGCAGTAAGCCTAACAAAGTTCGGTGTTCATGCCTAACAGTTCAATAGTGAGTACACACCATCCAGATCCCGTCTGAAATGTTGGCTAATTAGAGATGGATAAGAAATTTTTAACCCTAGGTGGTGTGCGTTCAACGTCACTTTGTTCCTTACACAATAGATCGATGAAAATGTATCTTCCGCTGTTGACAGAACAACAGTACACGTGATTTACAGTTGTGCGATTTTGTCCAGGAATTTTCAGAGATGTCCGTTTGGCAGAGGGTTTCTGGGACATAAGGAAATTCGTACAGTATCCTTCTTCCCTGTAAAGGTGAGGGTATCTGCGATAAGCTTTCCTGCTTACTTGATAATATTGTTTTAAAAATACTCGGGCGGGAAAAGTCTATTTGAAATTTACCACCATGTCCAGAATGTATTTTTTGATTCAGTCGTATCAGTGTTGTAGATCGCAATCAAATAAATTAAAATAGACAGTTTTGAACACGTAACTGAAAGCAACGCTGGCATTTTAACGCAAAAGGTTTCTATTTAGAGTTTAAGTAAGATATTTCTTGATCTTCCTTTCGGAAACAAGTTTGTATGCTGATCGTATGTATAGACGGAGAAACCTTTTTAAATGTTGTATGAAATTTTGACTAAGACAAAAAGAACTCCATTCATATTAGATCACAGCTCATGCATTTAAGTGAACTTCTCAAGAAACCCTTTCAAAATGAAGTACTAGACATGAGTTCCACTCATATTATTACACATCAGTAATGCGTATATTTGTCACGACCGAGGTTTCGCGTTCTTGTGAAGTAACCGTGTTGATCACTCCATCAATAGCCGAAAATTAGGTAAACCAAATTATCGCACCTACATTTTCAGCGACAATCATTTGTAGGACAGGCTAGAATGACATGGTAGTCACCAGAAGAGACAGCAAAACTGCCTTTTTAGCCACAACCATTTATTCCGCGAGCAAAACTTATTAATCCGGTCGAAATTACACAATTAATTGAACCAGCTTACCTTATTACTGATGAGTAGTCTGATTATTTGTTTGATGTAGATGGAACACAACACTGGCATGTAATAGGAAATTTAAAATTTATTTTAACAGAAATCATGTGTCTTGGTAGCTGCCGTATTCTAACAGACCTTCTAGCCAGTCTCTTTGGAAGTGAGGTATCGAACCTGAATTTTGGTAGCATATCCTTGCTATGACCGAGATTTAAACTCTGGTCCACGTTCCTATGAAGTAATCGTGTTGATCACTACACTATCGCGAACTTTTCTGATGTATGCCACCAATCGACGGGGTTAAAACTAGTGCCATTGTCTTTGTATTCAACTGTTCACAAAATTTTCATTGTCAATGTTTCCAGCTTGAAAAAAACTAGCGTTATAGAGATACGCCACGTGCCACTGGTTCAGTGGCAAGTTGGATTACTCAGTCCTGGAAATTGGGTAGACAAATAGATAAGGGAACACATGTTCTACAAAGCCTGATGAAAGCAGTAAATAATTCCCTTGAGATCAGATTCATCGCTAATTCTGGTCATAGTTAATGAAACTTGAACATCGTATGAATGTAAATGAAAGGAACGATATAGTGTAAATGCGCTATCCTTAGGACTCGAACCCGTGACCGCCAAGCGACGTACCACCAAACCATCAGTGGTCCCATATGATGCACACATCAGAGGATGGATACCGATTCTGATCACCGCATGGCTTACACTTTAGTTAATCACACTATACCAAATGTGCATGTCTTTCAAACATTGTAATCTTTGTTAATTAGTCACTCCTCTGAAAACCATAGATCGGTTATTTGTGGGTAGTTCGGATGCACAGTGTTACTGAGCTTTAATAAGGGGAAACTCCAATCTGGCGTATCGTTCGATAACGGTTGACTGAAGAGTCAACCGGTGTACACGAGAGGGGAAATCAAATGCGAGCGGTTTCAGCACTCGAAAATGTCGATCACCTGGTGGAATTGAATTTTTGATTTCGACTTGACAGCGAAGTTCTTATCGTGAGGTTATCCGTTAGGATAAGCAACCTGGTCGTCACTCATAAACGAAGAGGTTTGGCTTTTTATAATGATATCTAAACCACATCAAGTATGTTCGACAGTGCAGTGACCAACAAGGCCATCCCATGAGTACGTGAACTGGAGTTCAAATCCAAGTAATTTCTAAGATATATACTCTGACAAGAGTGAAATTCGAGTCCCGCGTTTCCTTCCCAAAGCGATTTATTGGAAAGTTTATCAGGACGTGAACGCTGTGATAAAATGCGCAAGCCTTTTTTATCTTGTGGTATCGATCACATAGTAATAAACCAGAGTATCTCAAACCCTAGAAGCGAACTACTTACAGGATGTTGGTAGTATATGGTATGCTCACATTCATAAGCATCTTAGGTCAATTTAGATCATGGTAAGTTATACTCTATGTTATGCAATATAACATGATACAATAGGACTGCAACGGACGAAAGTTGCGTGCAAGTAATTTATCGGCTATTCTTAAGTGACTAGGGTGAGTGAGGTAATTACAGAATTCTTCTGCCACATCACTGTGGTAGGCAATAACAGTGTTAGTTTTTGATTAAATTATTCCTGAGTATGAAGAGTTAACTGCAGTTGCCTCAGCACGATCGGTAATGCGAAAGTGGGATTTGCTGCATATCAAAAGCTCAATATCCGAATTTATTTCGTGCAGTGAGCTGGAACGACCGTGCTATACTACTCACTACTACTATTCAGTAGTGGGAGCCAGAGCACAGCTTTTGATATCGAAGTAGCCGCAGGAGAAATACAAGAAGAAACATCGGAGTGCAGCATCCCATGAAATTGTTCTTGGCACGCAAAGGAACATAAGGGAACTAAACATTGACGTGACGTTCTGGGACCACTACCGTATGCAGATGAGTGTTTTTGTTTGTGATTTTGTTGAAACGCATAAGCCACTTGTTGCTTTCCTGAATAAACAATCCTTGCGCCATCCGCGTTCTTGGATTACAACCTAAGTACTGCCATAAAGCGCCTTGAAAATTTTATCGGTTTAGTTCAGTTTTGATACGATAGGAGGAAGTAGCATGAAATAAACACGTGCACATTCAGAGAGCTGATTTTACATCATTCCGCTGTCTATTGGTAAAACATGATATAATCGTTACAATGCCACGCCAACTGAGGTACCGTTCTTTGTGCACGAACAGATACCGCAGAGTTCTTTTAGCTTAATGATACCCTTGATAACAAAGACGGGGCACTTCGATAACTACCGGAAACCGTCACATATCTTTTCGATTGTCTTCACTATATGTTCATTGATTGGCTCACTCTCAGAAACCTCTAATGACATCTCAAAACGGAAGTAACAAAAACAAATATTTTGGTAACAATCCGAATTTAAATGAATGCAAGTGATCACCTACTTTGCTGAACCATTCGTAACGTGTGTATGCTGTGGTCTGAGCTCACTGGTGTATAGCCAGTGGACCTACAAGTACATTCGGAAAATAGCGCTAGCTGACTTTGTCTAATAAACAGTCAACTTTATGAAGACAAGATTGACCCTCCAAGGTCTATATCCAAACAACCTTGTTCATATATTTCCAGAAAGTTACGATAACCTACTTGAACACACAATGTTACAAACAATACTCGAAAGCTAAATTTAAACCTGTTCAGTTCAAACAACGATGGCATCATTAAAACTGTAGCTTACACGCAAAAAAAAACAGAGGATGATAGAGTGGAAGTCTATTCATAATAGTTTATTTTTACTACAGCGAACGTGCATTTCGTGTAGTGAAAATATCACGCGGATATTTTTTGTGATGGGAACTAGGTTTTATGTTTTATTTCCTTTATTTTCTGGTTCGTTGTTTTGTACGAATAGTGTTTATAATAAACACTGGTTGAGAAACAGAAGAATTTGCTGAAGAATAAATCATGTGATGTCAATTTCTTTTGACTGTCTATTCAAAATCCCACTATGATATAATGGTTTAGCATAGGGTTGTCTTCACTGGGATAAGCTATCATTACATAATACCAGGGCCTCTACATTTGACGACGAGATACAGGGATAAATCAACTTTCGTTCTCTAACGAGCATTAATGAAAATCTTGCACTAGATGGATTAAGGTTGCTGAAAACTTACCAACTGTGTATCTGTAAGCTAAACCGTGTTAGTTACTTGTAAAGTCGAAGAGGATGAGTGAATATACCGTACACTGAGAGCTGTCAGCTGTTCATCGTTGGTCTCCCGTGTGCTGCTGCTGTAGAAAAGGTGCAACGTCCATTAACCAGCGATGGCAATTACAATATTGTTCTTGTTAGCTGAGTGCAAAATAAAATGCTCACATACGTTTCGAAGATTTTTCCAGACTTGCATCTTGTGTAGAAAATACACATTCAAACCGGAGACAATAGAAGTGGCGACCGAGATACATGCAGGACGGTGACACCATCCCATCAATAGTGAGATGCATATGCTATTTACATTTTAATAGTAATATGATTAAAATGATCAAGTCAAAAGTCACAATTCATAGATTGATCACTTGGTGTATACCCGTCATTTACATAGGTTTTGGACGAGCAGAATTTTACGTCAAACAGAGTGAAAGCATGTCAGCTTCGTTTCACACACTGCGTGGTATGCTAAATCCGAGGAATCTCTGTGCATAGGATAATAAGTGATTGCGATCAATAACAGTTACCTTTACGAATCATAATAAACATGAGTTCTGATTGGTGACAAGGCACAAAACGCCTGAATTGCTTTACATAACCTGCTTGTTTATTCCTGTGTTCGGGCATATGGAGGAGACTCAGTGTTCTGATTCAACTAAACCTTAACGTTTTCCGTATATGTCTGACTTTCAGATTGCAAAAATTGATCCGTTCCAAAATCGGATGGGGTGATGCTACAGAATCGGCCGTTCCGTGTGTATCAACAAAACAGACACAACGTATTTTTGAAAAGGAAGCTACAATTTTAACTGACCAAAATGCAATATCTGAAGAGAAAGAAGTGAATATTTCTGCCCCTTTACCACATAGTACGAGCTGGTCAATTATCGGAGTGCATAAATGTGTCACCAGCGTTTGTCATACGTTTTTCCCTTTTAGACTATTTTCGAGACCATCTTGCACTGATGACAGCCATACTCCCGAAATGTTGGAAGGTGACGAACAAGTCTGCCAAATTACACCAATTCCCATCACAACCCATCCGAATGTTCTATTTGCCGCAATTTTTAGCACCATATTTTGCATTGCTTTTCCACTGCTCTTCCTAGCCACGTGTCTCACATTCTTCACCTTTTCATTTTGGGTGATATTCTTGCTTACTTTTGCCTTGGCCTTCATGTTGGCCCTCTGTTTTGCCCTGAGTTTGACTGTTTTTGGTCCACAACAGTTGCCTATCGCGTTGGTCAACTCGTTCAATCCATTTCGATGGCTACAAATGGTGAAAGTGTTCCTCAATAACTCTGTATATGTGAGACAAATCATTTTCAGAGTGCACCAATATGCTGGCAGCTTACTTTGGAATTGGCTGCCTAAAACCTTTGTGACAAAATAATATGATTTCAAACCTCTAAATAAACCATTTTTATGTGCTAACCAATGAAGTTACATAGTGACAAAGCAGCTGTATAACTGTGTGCATTGTAAGAGTAGACAACACGAGTTTTGTTCTAGAGTCGAAGACGTTAAAAATGATGACACACACCCCGAAACTAGGGATAGTGCGCATGTACCAGTCAGGTGATTCAGACAGATGCAGTGAACTGTACGTGTTTACTCGCTTCAAGTTCAAGTGTGGGCAGAAATAAAAGGGAGAAACCGACCCAAATGTGTTGATACTCACAAACAGTAAATCGTGAAAGTTTTTCTAATACATTGAACGGTCATATCAAGTCATTAACACCAAATGATGCATTGAACTACATGAAACTTTTTTTAAAAGAAAAAGTTCATTCAGCAGCAAATTATGTGTAGTAGTACGTGGGTAGTAAAGACTAAAAAGGACGGAGTCACATGCTAAGAAATGTATGCAGGAGTTGATGAAAATCAGGGCAACTATTCAACAAACCTAAAGGGAGAGGATAACTGTTTTATACTGCTTGTCGTTTTAGCATCAATAATTGATAGGCCTCATTGTGAGCATTAAGGACTGACAGATGCACATTGCTTCCTATATACATCTTGTAGTGTACAGTGCGATAGACAGATAGTTCTTTCAGATCAATACATTCCTTTTCAGACATACCGACTAACACAGCATTTAAGTACACTACTATACCTGTAACATTAACCAGCATAGTATTCAATACTTGCTGAAGCGATATGGAGCTGTTCAAACACTAAGTGGTGGCAAGCTGTGAAACGAAGAAAACAGAGTGACTAGAAATAGTTATGGTTAAGTTGGGACCTCAACACACTCGGTTTGGAGATGCGTCAGGCAAACTATTACCCACCGATGAGAGTCGTAAATAAGTAAGCTGTTAACAACATTGGGCGTTACTTGGACGGCGCTACATTCAACTACTGATTCACAACCGCTTTGGATCGGCTGTGAAAGCTCCAGCTGCTGTTCATTGAAAAGGTAAAGTGAACTGGACTGGAAAAAGAAAAATTTGCCAAAAGAGGATAAAAATGGATAAAACGAGGCTGAATGAAAAAAATTAGAAATGGTATGAATGCTGACACGCCATTGACTGCGAAACACCGCCATCTCGGATAGCGTCTCGAACCAGCGGTTTGAATGATCACGAGGAACCTAGCCAGGCAGGCGACACCTACCCACTCTGCTCAGTGGAGCAGTCAGGGTCTTCATACTTCGTGACCACGATGTGGTTTGACTACCAAGCGGTTTTACCCAACTGTTGGTGCTCTCATTATATAATGCCCGGTACGGTAAACGCTCAGATGACATATGGAATACGTGATTCAACCATCGGAAACTTTGTAACACAATTAGTTGACCAATTAATCGGGCATGCCGAGCGTTCCGGAATACGCCTGGGCGAACGGCCGTATTGCTCACCCGATTAGTTAAATTAATATGGGCTAATTGGTGGAGACGTCAATGGTCAAACACAACAAGTCTGTTTATATCTTGGTCACGGATAGGCCACGTTTCCGAACCATAGAATAAAACGGAACTTATATACGCACTATGTATCCTTTTCGATGCCACAGCTGACGCAGGTTGGCAAAAACGACTTGTACTTTTGTTATCCTCCTTGATATCTCATTGGTAATATCGTAAGCTAGTGAGATAATACTGCCTACGTATGTGAAGGTGTCCACAGTCTCAAGTGAACTGCCTGAAAAATAACCAACACTTTTCTCTTTGAAGAGGTGGGCAGTATTGTAACATGCAAACCGGCCGTTTTTACTGATTGCCTGCTACACTTACGGACCAAATTCGGGGCAACGTGGAGTCACCGGAGGACAACGTTCTTCTGAAGTAGGGGTTCTAGTAACAATCCTGCAAAAGCAAATAATACAAACGAGCATGAGCCAGAGGTCCAGTAAGCCATGCACATGACTTACACAAACGAAAACTAAAACGTCGCCAACAACACAGCAGCACGCTTTGTCAGACAATTCAAATTCAACTAATGCGTGCCTGCTGTTTTTGACTGCATGCCACAATACTCCATAAGAACCAGGCAGACGCAGACTTTCTTCAAACTGGCCTCTAGGCCCTCGGCAAAGGGGGTTAAGCTAGAAAATGTAGTCTGCACACTCACATCGGTCAACTTAGCGCCAAGAAGAAGCTCAGCACCAAGCCCACTGGTTTGTGCGAGTGCTCCAAAATGCACGACAGTCTTCAACAGAGTGGCGCCATCTGTAACTGGTTGCTATAAGATCGAGTTGTGTCGATGGCTGAGAAGCCTCCGGAGGTCTCCATATAGCACAATCTCTTTCTGTGTTGGAATGCGGTGCTCGAAGTATAGAGGCCGTGAGAAGCACACCGTTACAGCAGTCTTCCCCTATTATCGGTACGATGTGCCCGGACACTAATCGTCCCAACCAATCGCTTCTCTTCTGGAGAAAGATGATCAAACTGAGCATTAGCCACCGGCTGATATGACAGTGTCAGGGTGTTTAATCGGCTCCAGAAGGTCGAGAGCGTCATAGAACGCATCTTTTATAGCATCCAAAATACCTGTCCATTGGAGTGTACGCCGATATGAATATACAACACTTTTCTGATATGCGTTGACAGTGGTTAATTGATGTATTCAGTCTCGTAATGCACAAACGACTGTTCATCAGGATTCAGTTGACCAAACATTGTTGTGCTTTGGAACTCAGCGCGATTCTCACTCCAACTCGCTCACGAGAATCAGCTCCAGCGTCACCGGAGACCCTGTGAAAGAAGTGATTGGATCGACAGTTATCTACAGATAAAGTCAAATGAACAGTGTGGCTGAATAGCAGATTTGCGTTCCTGACATACAGCGAACATGAGGCTGTAGAGCTGAAAGAAAGAAGACTGTTGACCTACTTGTTGGACGGCGGAAACACTAAGACTACCAACGTGTTACGACCCCACCTGATAGAGAAAGACAAGAGCAAACGCAAGACCACGAGCAGTATCTCTATCACGAACGAACGCAACTCTCGCAACTTAGAACCCCCCAACAAGCAAGGGAAAAGACAGCCTTCAAACGAGCTTTATTTACCGCTCAGCCCGAAGGCAAAATTGCGATTTACAGCAACTGTATTTATAGGTTTGCGGTGGCCTTGGGCCTAGGTCGCCCAGTGGACCAATCAGAAGCGAGCGTAGCTTCCTGGACGTTCCAGAATTCTGGTGAGCTTTCTAGTTCCCGGGAAATGAAGAAATCCATTTCCCTTGCAAATAATGCGAATTTTTGGGAAAAAGTTCCTTTTCCCGACACAACGTCTACCGATTGTCTTAGTTGTATAAAATAATTATCAACCGAGGACGCAGGGGATGCAAAATATTGAGGGTTAGGAAAAAAGAGAAAGTGGCAGTTACTTCGATCGTCTAGGCCGCGATGAAGAGTTGACTTGCGGTACTCAATCCCAAGTCTCTGACCAGGAAGTCTGACATTTTTGAGGAACCCAACCCGGAACCAGTGACTGAACAGTTTGACCTGTTTGGTAGTAAGAAGGATAATTAGCCCGAGGGAGCAGTGAATAGGACATTATTGTCTGCTTTTGATGGCTGCTGCCCGCGGCAAGTGTATTAGAAGCCACACCTTAAGCTTGAATGATACTGAACGTTTTTAGATCGTATTGCACTGTTGAACAATCGGAGTACACTTTTGTTTGAGGGAACCTTCTCTAATCCCTCTCTTCTTTGATCGATAAACAGCAGCGTCACAACCATAAATATAATTACGTTGTATGCCCACAGGATCTTGCCTCACTACTTAAACACTCTTACGGAGTCACTAGTACAACACACAACTCTAGGAATGCATCTTCCTTCCGTCTGACTGCTCACCTTTGGTCCATCTGACATGGTTATCTGGAAGGACCGAAGCTTTATTCAGCACAGCCCTCTGGATCGATGCAATGCGCAAGTTTGACAACCACGTCAAGGTAGCACAATATGAATCTTGAGGCGCACAAGACGGAACTATTGCGCAGCCTTTTTTCAAACCGTTAGAATTCAACCAGATGGCTGAAATATTTTGTTACACACCACTCTTACAGCGTGTTTGCGAATATTAAGCAGTTTTAACTGTGAGTACGGCAGTCGTGGTATCATCACGTTCTATACGAGTACATCAACGGAGATGAACCTACTTATATTAGTACATATAATACATTAATAACTATACTGGTGGAGGGAAAGTACGAGTTAGCTGGGCAGATGTTGGCTGATCCAATTCGATTTGTTGAAATAATAGTATTCATGTGGTGACATCGTTACGATGTTGGCGTGATTCTGTCACGATCGTGGACAATTTTTACTACTAAGTCATAGTCAAGACTTTCAGACACTGCCTGTTTAGTTTGTCTAACCATACATTTTCAGCGGAAGACATTCATAGCAATAAAATCTTAGATTCAAACACACTTTCAAAGGATAATACATCATATTCGGAGTGGTTTGTTCTGCAACGAATAAACATTTCTCCCGCGATTGCCATAAGTCAACCGCATCTTTCCACCAGCGTAATTAAGATACATAGCACTCAGAAATACAAAGCATTCAGCCAGGTTGAATAGGTACGATATGTTTCGACCTATCATGTACTTATGTAGTGGGGTCAAGCGACCATGCTATGTTACTCACACTACTACCCAGTAATGAGGCACGAGCATGTTTGGATATTGGAATGACCGGGAAAAAACACAAGAAACATTTGATTGCACTTTGGCATGAAATGGTGTTTCTTCACACATGAACTATGCATTGACAACCATGATGTCGTTGGACCAATGTTATATGTAAATAGGTGTTTGTTTTCACGTTGAAACGCATACCCCGTGTTGATTTTCCGAACAATTCTTGTGCGATCCGCGTTCTTGGCTGACAACACTTATAGTTTGTGAACAGCATGGTAAAAACAAGTTTAGCGAAAAGATGACCACAAGTTTCTATGGCAAAATTCTTAACTTCCACGAACTACGTATAAATGCAATATATATACGTCCAATCTAACGCTCTACACCACGGAATCCGTCCGTACAAATGTATATTGGACTGTTGGATTTTTTGACCACTACGTTTATAATCACCCTCAATGAGTAGACTGCAATTATGATATATTCCCCCGGCTTCTAAACTTTGTTACCCTTTGCCTAGAGGTGGTAAAACTGCATACGGCTCATTAGATTCTTGGATCTCAAACGAACAGTGGACAGTGATCGAATTAGTGGACAACTTTAAAACGTTTTTATTTCTGCTGTTGGGTTTATGAAAATGTGCAAAATGCCATTATGTTAACGACCAAAATGAGGCATTGTATGAGCTAAAAGATGATAACATAAGTCGAGTTGCACTAACGCAGATGAGTTTGTAGCAGTCCGATTGCGCGAGGACCAAAATTCCAGCTGTAGCAATTGCACCGGTGTCCGATTCTGAAAGAAGCGCTAGTCCAAACGTCTATCAGAAACTATAGACCGCAGGTTAAACACAGACATCTAAATTGGTAACCCGTAATGAGAAACAAACCGTACTGTTCGTACTCGTAGTTGACAGTGCCTGCATAGGTGAGGACGTCATCGCCCACAATTCCGATGAGGTTCACGCGACCGTAACGGACGTGGGCATCCTAACCCTAAGATAAGTATAGCGATGCTACGAAATTTTTCATTTTTTCAGATCAGAATTAGGGATCTTTTGTATCGCGGAATCAGCAAGTGAGACCCATAGTACTTATTAAAACCGATGATCGTCGTTCTCACGAAGCTAAAGATAAGCAGGCTAACAACTCGAGCAATTTACTACACTCTCACCCCCATCGAAGAATATTTGCGCAAGGCAGGTTCCCCCAAGGAAGCCACTATCGGTCTGGTTGGATTAGATTTAGCTTTAAATGAAACAACCGGATTCGATTTAACGATCGTGCTACCCACTCATTTTTTCCAGATCGGAATTGTATGTGGAAAATATATGGAAGGTGACCACCAATCGAGTTCAGTGGCATGAATGTTACGGTTGTCACTGCATTGAAGATAAAACAGTTAACGAAGCGAGATAGTGAACATCGCAAAGTTGCTGTTTTGTAGGTACCGTCTGACTCCCACTTACCGTTCCAGTGTTCGTCTGTACAGTGACGACTGTTTAGGTTAAAGTAGAAGCTATATGCATCAAGTCACATCACTACCCTTCCTCTTTACCTCAAAAACAGGGCTGATTTCCTCACGACCCCATTACAGATAAACAT
This sequence comes from Paragonimus skrjabini miyazakii, assembly GCA_014338405.1. Lineage (NCBI taxonomy): Eukaryota > Metazoa > Platyhelminthes > Trematoda > Plagiorchiida > Troglotrematidae > Paragonimus > Paragonimus skrjabini miyazakii. The sequence goes on from JTDE01004421.1 coordinate 27,542, forward strand.
CAACAACTGATTGATGGTTATTGATGAGGATGCAATAAAACCCAGCTACTGCATGATTCCTATGGTTTGGATGGACCATAGTTACAACGTGACTTTCACCAGACTATCGTTTCACATACCTGGTTCCTTGAAAACGCATACGCTAGATGCAGAGGGAGAATGTTGGAAAGTGACAAAAAGTCTCGCTCGTAGTTCGGTTCTGAGGGACTTACGTTCGCACATTATTCTCATCTGAATCTATCCGGTTAGCCACTTTGAGTTTCGCAATCTCACGTGTGTATGTCTCGATGTCGGTTTAAGCTGCCGAGGAGAATTCATCTGATATAGCTATGGATCTAAAGTGCGGTTAAAAGTAAGAGAATATTAGTGAGGCAGAACGACCGAGTCGGATTAGCGAATACTGAACATCCATGACTGAGGCATTTTCGTGCAGGCCAAAGTGAGGCGGTAGGCAGTGCGGACAACAGTTCCATCGTCCAAGCATGCTTCTGTTGCCATGGCCCACTGGCGTTTGCATTCCCGTCTCTATTCGAAGACCTCCCGTGTAGTTTTCGGATTCAGCTGCAGTTTTTGTCTCTACACTCTACTCCAGAGTCAATGCTACCTGCTTAATTTGTACCACTCTGCAAATATGACACAGCAACATCAAAGAAACGCCTTGAGAAGAACTAAACCGATATCGAGATACGGTAGACTTCGATCAAAAAGGGCAAGTTACCTTACGTGATTAAGTCAGCTAGTAATGCGAATAACCTGTATTTTTGCGTTGGTCTAATGTCAATTCACGCTAAAACATTAGTTATCCAAAAGAGAGTAGTCATACGGTGTGGGTCCTACGCAAGGGTTTGATAACATGCGACAGATTTGTGTCTAAAAGGGGCGATGCACATCCATGGCTGAAGATGCTACGAGGGATTACGTCTGCCACCCTTTTGATTGTTTCGATCATACTTACTAAACCAATATGGATCCTGAACACAATACACTGCAGTAGATTCAGGAAGAATGTACATGCACTTCGTGATACCCTATTTCCGGAATATTTTAACAATGAAGAATTTAAAGCTGTCAAATTCGTAATCGAAGTCATTGCTTAACAGAATATCCGGGTGAGTAGTAGGGGATTTCGGTTTTCATTTAGACTGAACATCACCCACAATCGATCGCATTCTCATAGAGTTCCGAGTCGGTCCGTTTCAAAAACAAGCACTAGACTCGAGTTTCGCTCTCATTAGAGCTCGTCAGTAGTGCATATCCTCATCACTGCCGGGACTAGAATTCCGACCACGCTTTGATGAGACAGCCGTATTGACCACTACGCTACGACATTAACTTCACCTTAGGCACGACCGAATTATCATATGTGAACACAACCACTTTCGCTTGTGAGTAATGATTAGGTTGCCCGATCGCCTCGAGAGGAGACACTGTCCTGTAAACTCCAATCGATGACCCCTCGACTAGGACTTCTCTCTAAGTTGAAATCACAGAAATCGTTGACACGTTGAGCGGTATTTGATTACGGATGAGTACTGATGGTAAACACAGCTGTCTCATGAAGTGTGACCGGAGTTCTAATCCCGGCAGTGACAAGGATATGCACTACTGACGAGCTCTAATGAGAGCGAAACTCGAGTCTAGTGCTTATTTTCGAAAAGGGCCGATTGGAGAGTCTGTGAGAATGCGACAACCGCTATCAACTGTGGGTGATGTTCAATCTACTGTAAAAGCTGATTGTTAGCGAGTTAATCTGTTGTGAGGAAAATAGACGACAGGATTATACGGACACATCATTTAGGATGGACGGTCACAACTGGTGTAGATCACAAACCATACAAACGGATCTATGACATAGCCCCCAGATAGATTAAATGCTTGACTGTTAGTAGATATCAACTGAGGATACTGATTGATGGTTGTTGAACAAAACTCACCAAACATGGATTAAGTTGACAATTTCTTACTTCTGGACACATCACTAATCGTAAAGTTAACACCGGAGAAGAGAAACATTCCAATAGTTGACAGGAAGCTAAACGACCAGAAGTCACAAGATGCACTTCAGCTGTGTCTGGACAATTTCATCTTAGTCGGGAAAAAACGAAGAGTATGGTGGGATTTCATCCGAATAAAACCAACAGCTGGGTACTTTTCAACCGTACGGAAGAAACTACATGAAACTGATTAACCGGTTTCCCAAACGATGAAGACACTCTGCTTTACTGAATAACAAACACAATTGATAATGCGTACAGTGAACTGAATGTCATTCTTCCTAGAATCATCAGAAGACTGACGAGATTTTTAGCGACGATAGAATCCACCGGCGTGGATACACTGCTGACGTGACTTATGGAAGGGCAAAATATAAATAACCCGGGGTAGTTTGGGATATAGTTTCAGCTGCCTGTTAGACGGTCGAGCTGAAAGTCAAAACGGAGTATCATATGTCAACACAACGTGCAGTTTTATGCTGCTGTGAAGTACGTCACAAATTCTTTAAATAACACCATGTATCGAAATACTATAGAAACGCGGCATCTTTTCGGACAAATTCAAGTTTGGAGTAGTGCAATATTGATTGCAACCCGGCAGAAAACACCTGTGGATTAATTTCGAACCAAAACCTCCTACTACATACTAATAATCAAAATATTCCTCCGCAAGTTAGTGTTACGTCAATTTGCATAGGATTCCTAGTCGCGGGGTCGTCGAATAGAATTAACGAGACAGTTATTGTGTCTCTTCTCGAGGCGAACGGATAATCTGGTCATTACTCACAAGTGAACGTGGCTGAGTGTCTGTATGTATGATAGTTCAGTCATGCCTAATGTAAGCTGAATGATACAGTGATCCGCACAGTTGCCTCATGAAAACATGGCGGGAGTTCTGATCATGGCTGTGGGAAGGATATTCACTACCAATGAGCTCTAACAAGAGGGAAAATCGAGCGTAATGCTTCTCTTGGATGAAGCTGGTTGGAAGATCTAAGGGAATGTGACGATTGCGATCAACCAAAGTCGTTACTGTTCAGTAGCAATTAAACGTTAGAATGGAAGTTAACAATAAAGTAACACAAACGCTGTCAGTCTTGAATCAACTACATGGAACAAAAGACAGAGTATGGAACATGAAATAAGATGGCAAGAGGTAATCTCATTAACTTCCTCTGAAGAACCATCAATGTGAGGATCAACATATTTGTTTGTCACTACCCCCCGGTTAACGCACTTACAATAAACTTAGGATGGAGGATCACCGAGCCATGGAAAATCACAACTCGAGAACCCAGACTGACAGGAACATCATGAAAAATAAGGTGTATGAACAGCACTATCGCGATGTGCATACCAATCTTTAGTAAGCAAATATTGTTGCCCCTTCGAAGAATAGAAAATTCGTATGTTTTCTTTGCGATAACTCTGGATCCCCTTCTGTATTACGAATCGTAACTTTCACTGGCAGACCAGATCAGTAGACTTAATTGGCGATCGATGTAAATCTCACGAAACCATCTAAATACACCAGTTTTGGGACGAACAGGAAAACCCAACCAATAATGGAAAATAAAACAAATGATTTATGAAGCAAACAAACGTGTAAATGTGCGCAACCGAGACAAATCAAAGAAATGCAGAACACAGAAACATTCAAGGGAGAGATAAAATTGAACAAACAAATGAAAATGAGCTTGATTAAGCAATGGAGTGGGGAAAAAAATTCCGGTAACACCAGCTAGTTAAGCAAGGTGTGCTCACTGAAGACCCGTGCTCGTTGAGCTTCCACATTGCCTTTCCAACGTTGCTGTTGATCCCGAACGCTGCGGACCATCGTAGAGACTCCGGCGGTTGTCACCACACCTGTGCTCCCAGAATCCGGAAGAACGCGAGGTCGACGCAATCGCTGTCTGGGTCTATCCAGATTGGTCAAATCATCTGAGTGATTATAGGAGAGATACAACGCGTTGCTAGTTTACTGCACTGAGCAAAAATGAAAGTTTAACTTGATAGTCAGCTGAAGCCAGCATTGACTGATAACCTGTGGCACAGATACAAGGTACTCTAGATTATGAACTATGTAAATGAGATAGTGTGATCGATATAATTTGGCCTCGTGACACATCACAGATACGGGACATAGATAATGGAATTTGGCAGAAAGAAAAACACATGTACACATACACATATGCTACTAGTAAGCAGTAGAGTAATGTTAATCATTTTCGAACATTCCACTCGAAGAGATGAGACCGCAATTCGATGAATGGCTTAGAACAGCAACAGATGTAACGAATCACCACACGCTAACATCAGGGTTGATGTGAAAATGTGATTAACTGAAAAGGTTACATGAGGCAACCCAAGCAAATGAAACGGTCATCAGAAAGTCAGTTTACATTAATGTACGCGGGAATCGACTGCAACATATGAAAGTTCAGAATGCCACAAAACAGCGAACACCATTTAAAGATATAGACAACAAAGCTGACCACTAATAGTGTTGGCTGACGAAACTAAATGATACACTATCCAATCGATTAAACTCAGCTAGACGTCATACTATTGTGGCCGCAAAAGACGCTTGGCGTGCAAAGTCGTTTATTGCACGAACTCTCATACAGGTCATGTTAAGCATGGGACCACAAACGCGTACACTCATTTGCACGGCTGACGTGCATTCACATACATTGGGTGACAGTACGTTGTCATTCGCCCTGGTGGCACTTCTCCCATAGCGCGTACACACTATTCCAATAGTCTCTTCTGGTCCGTCGTTTTCCTGGCACTGGGGCTCGCTCTCTTGTTCCTGAATGTTGTTTGTGAGTAGTATACTACTCACAACAGCAATATGAAGGTCAAACCCAACTGCAGACAACGAAGGTTTCTCAAGATCTGATAAGAAACTGAAGACGAAAAGCGGAGTGGCACTACCTGTAAATAGGACTTAGTGGAGAAGAGTTCAGATTACCATAACTAGGCGTTTAGGTCGCCCATTATGATCAATTCAATCAGATTGTTTTTTGACTACGCGTAATCAAATGTTACACTTTAATCTTCGGATAAAAATTCAAACTTGCCGTCTGAACCTCGTGAAAGATATTGCTTTCAGAAGTTACAACGAACAACCATAAAGATTACACAAAACCTTGTTCACTGTGTTATCCAGACAACTTTCTTGAACTGAGACGAATCGCAATTAACCACTAACAGTTAGAAGAGATTCAACGATCAGAAATCTAGAATTCGGCTGGACACAAACCAACATCAGGAACGGAATGCTCTCACGCAGTAAGCGTTTCATCGGCTGAGTTACAAAGTTGCCGATCGATCAGAAACTGCACACTTTGACTCCACTACGCACTGTTTTAGAGACTCTGCTAGGGCAATAAATCTCTTAGACAGCTTAGTGAATTCTATATGACAAAGTGGGATGAGTGGCTAACTGGATCCAAATGTGAAATTTGGTAGTTCCTAGAGTAGCCGCATAGTTCGAATGATAGAGCGCCTGTCGTGCAAGAGTACGCAATTCCTGTTGATGGTTCGAGTATACACCAGGCAAAAGTTTTACAAAAGTTGAATTACCAAACCTGTCACAGGGGACTTCGTTGTAGTGTAGAGGTTCCTCCAACAACAGCGTTATTTTATAATAAATAAGCTCGTGATTGGTTTATTTGGCCATTTTATGAGTAACTCGTTAAAACTACGGCAGTAAAGGGTTGTGTAGATTGCAGAGGGTATTCCAATCTGAAACAATCTGTCAGAATCCGTCGCGACAGAATCATCGGTAGATGAATCTAAGCGCACACTTGACGCACGTATTCAGAACACCAAAAGTCTTCAAACAGTTAAGCCATCAGAATCATTGTGGTAGAATGAGGATACACCCGATCTTTCAGTGTCACTGTTCATCACATGCTAAAATGCGTTGTAGAATCGTTGATAAGGTGTGGTTGGGTTTTTATCCCACCTATTCGCAACCTTTTACCAGTGGTGACCTTCCGAAAATCTTTGTTTATAAAAATATCTAACAATTTTTCCAAAACAAGTCGACGATTATTATTACGATGTACATGAGCATTCTCAGTCTCTTCCCATATAGAAATTTACAGAGTGCTACGCAGAAAAGGTGAAACCTTTATACAATACACAACAGACCGTTTGGCGTTTGTGCAACCTAACAAAACAAATATTTTAAGTGAAGTAGATTTACCGACAAAACGCTTGACGCATTACAAGCAAATCATGCCATGGATACAATGGAAAGTGTACTTGCATGCTGATTAGCCAAGGAAGTGGATGTGAGAAGCAGGCCGACCAAAAAGCAATCAATCAGCCGATCACCGAATACAAGCTATATTCCACGATATTCAGTCATCTCAAAAATAAACAACTGCCACACTGTTTAGCGATATCAAGTGGTTGACAGATTAGCAGCCCCGGAATAACACATGAATATCATACCTCTATGTGTAACACCAGTACACGCGCTTTGTTCGACCAGCAAAGCAGTCAATCCGGATGAAGAAAGCCTAACTGGTTTGGAACAATCGATGAAAAAGAAACCGTCATTTCAAGGAAACAACGATAGCTGAAACAACTGAATAAACACTACGCGACTAAATTGATAAGCACGTTTAACAAACGGAAGACGTTATCATCTTACACGCCTTGCAGAACATGTGTGGAACTACACACCATCAGGTTAACAAAACTCAGACAACAGGAATTCAAGCAACCGAGGATAAAATCTACATAATGCTGGTCGAGGTCGTTAGGATCGTGGGTCCATACAAAGCCATCGTAAATGACATACGCTGACTAGTGAAAGTATCGATTTGTTTTATGACCTGACTGTTCAGCCTACAAATTTTTCATCACCATTCGAAGTAACATTTTCACCGTAACTTTGTGAAAACACTTGGTTGATACAATATATAAAAAACCTCTGAGCGAAACCCCCAAATAGCTCTTTAGGTCACTTGTAGTATCAGAGCACGGGCCGTCGGTTGTTTTCAAAAAGAGAGGGAATTAAAATAACACAGTATACAACACATTTGGTAGTTCGGTAGCATATGTAGTGGTTACGGCATATTGAGTTTCTTCAAAACAATGGCATTTCTTCCCTACAGTGGTGCAGCTTCTTCAAAAGGAGATCGTAAGCCCCTTATGTCTTGACACTAACTATATCCTAAACAATAGGAATGGAACCGTCCATCTAACACAAACGCCAATTTGACAACAAATATGACGATCTACTGGTTGCTTCTCGTTTTCTAAGGTCGACATTCAAACTCAAAACAGAGCATGAGAATACGATCTGTGGAATGATTACGGTTGGCGGTATCCGAAATGGATTAGCTTGTCACAGTGACCGAAGCCAAAGGACGCCTGCGCTTTAAACCATCACCAGAAGTGGCTTGCATTGCACCACTAGCGGTTTCACTCACACACCACGTATCCGGTGTAAACCCGAAGGAATAAGACCAGTAGGTGTGTAAGTGAGGCCTTTGTGTCCGGCCGGCCAATGCTGGTTAGCCAATTGAATGGCTAGCAGGAAATGGGAACCCTTATCTCTCGGAAAATAAACAGAGAGATACAACGATGACAAGACCTATACGAAGAAGAAAGATATGTAAAATGTAATACAAGAAGTATTTCAGCATACGTGTGCGTTTGTGCATTTTAGGAAGGATAAAGTTGAAAAACAAAGTTCACGGTTGGACTACGAAAAGATCAGGCAAATGATTCATCATTCAATACACCAACAAAGCTCAGGAAAAGAATGAGTATAAGACCGCAGACACCCAAGTTTCTGAAAAAAGGAGCGGATAAAACACAAACATATGCCAGTTGATGACTGCCTAATTTAAAGCATGTACGTTGTCAATTTTCCGATTTAAATCGCTTGATAAAGGCTCTCCGAGAGGGTCGAAACGTTGCGGAACCGATAACTCTTTTGGTTTTTAGCCCGTTGTGGCTTAACCAAGGAATTACTTAATAAGGAGCAGATTGGTTGCCAAACGACCATGGTCTTGGTCGATACAATAATTAACAAAGATAGAACGGATATACCGACTGACTTACCTGAGCCTAACGTACTCGTCGTCTCGTCGCCGACGGTGCATTATGAGTACGCTGGCGACCTACTAATCACAAACGGTCAGCGCACTCGCGGCCGCAAACATCGCCAAACAACGCCATATAGTCATGTGACCACGACCTATGACACCGATGGTTCCCTTGCGTACCGCGCGCTTTCGTTCTCGGCCGCGCACTGACTGCTCGTTGAACTCGCGGACGCCCGTTCGAATCGTATTTTTCCAGACCGTCCGATTCAACACTGAGTCTTCCCAACATCTACAGTCCATTTTACAACGTGAAAGACTTACCTGCACAGCATCTCCGCTTTTGACCACCAGGATTTCCTTTACCTGACCTTAGTTGTTCATACAGGAGCAGCTTTGGAATACGGTCATCGCCCATTCGACGGATGTGACCCAGTCAACAAAGCTTATTTCACATCAGCAGAGCTTCCATCCTGCTCATGTCCGCTCGTCGCACTACCTCAGTGGTCTGAACCATGTCCGACCACCGAATACCCAAGATGCGTCTTAGACGTTACACAGGGGCTAAATAAGACAATGTTATCCGCATATTCCAGGTCGGCCAATCTGGCGCCAGGAAGAAGCTCAACACCAAGTTCACTGGACTCCTCAAGCGTACCCTCCAGAATGTTGTCCATGACAAAATTGAACACGAAGGGAGAAATCGGACACCCCTGATGAACACCACTAGAAGTGATGAACGCCCGGGACAGTTGTCCACAAACTCTCACCCTGCTTGCAGAGTGAGCATACAGTGACCTTAGTAGATTCACGTATGTCTCTGGTACTCCCTTGCGAAGAAGACAGCTCCAGAGAACGTTAGGGAAAACCGAATCGAAAGCAGTCTTCAGGTCCAAAAAGACTACGACCATCGGCTGCCTATAACAGCACCGACGTTCCATAATCGGTCGCAAGGTAAAAAATATGATCAACGCACTCCCGATCGGATCGGAATCCTGCATGTTATTCGCGTATCTGACTTTCTCTGGGCTTAGTAAGTCAACGTAAAATGAGGCCAGTGAGCAACTTGGAAGCAACAGACACCAAGCTAATGCCTGTGTGGCTGTCACGAAGACTTCGGGCCCCCTTTTTGAAAATGGAAATTACTGTTGACATGCACCAATCACGAGGTACCTCTTTAGTCTCCCAGATCGTCTGCAGAAGTCGCGTCAGTTCTGATATCAACCTCTCGCTGCCATCCTTGTCAAGAGAAGGAGAGAGGAGGTCTGGTCCAGGAGCTTTATTACACTTCAATAACTTGAGCTGCAGTACCACTTTTGCTTTCGACGGAGGATCGTCTAGAACGCAAGCACCTTGACCATACGGTTACTACGTTTTGCTAAAGTAGTATCGATCCGAAGCAAACCATTTTTGCGTTCAAAAAGAATTAACGATGTGGCCGCATTTTGTTAGCTATAAAAAAACGTGCGGATTCTGTTTGCATTTTTAAACAGAACTATACTGTAGTGCTGAACTACTCTAAGTCACCGTCTCAGCATGTCATATTTTATCAGTACAACAACTAATTGAGGTACCATGAAATTCGTGGCCGCCGCAAGTGTATTGTTATTGTCATCTGTTTTGGTCGAATTCATCAGGAGACAAAAACATAACCTGAGCAGTATTACGGCTATTAATGTACAAGTCGAAATACAGGTTGGGTGCCGATTCAGAATTCAATCAAAATAATGAGCAAACAGAAACAAGGAAGTAAGTGCAATAACAGCAAAAGAAAGAATGGGTTTTCTATTGGTTTTATACTATATGCAATTTTCAAGTTCGTTTTTGTTAGAGTTCATGTGGTGCTCCCTTAGAAAAAGGTTGGATAAAAAACAGTTAAAGACGGCCGTGACGGAGTGATGAAGAACAATGGTGTTAGCACAAATCTCACTCAGAGCACTTCGACTGAATGGATCCAAACAAGGTCCGAAAGCGACTATGGAATACTGGGCTGAGGACGGGCATCGAAATATAATTACATGATATAAAAAAAGCTAAACCTGGTGATCAGAACCAGTGCATACCGCTCATGAAGTACGCCGTATTCAGTGCATAAATGAGCGCTAACAAGTGACAATATAATGGATTCAACACTGTTCAACTGCGAACAGGACGATATTCAAGGGCACTGGGACGAATTTCGACTATGTAGAAGGACAGAATATGCAAACAGCAATAGCGCCATCCGGTATATCTGAGAAAAAGTAGTCTTATTTCAAGCAACTATTTTAAGCTTGCGACTACAGAGCTGTCCGATCATTATATATATATATATATATATATATATATATATATATAATGGCAAGTCTGTAATCAGAAGCTTAGGCTAAACTGTTTGAAACAGTCTGAAATAGGACGATTTTCCTTAGGTTTACTCGGTAACACGAAATAACCACGTGAAGTGTCAAAGGTATCCGATCATTAACCACAACTGGTAATGTCCAAGCCTCCGGGTGTGATGGGTCACCCACGTCACTAGAGCAAAGTTAATGAGACAGCGATCAGTCCACCCTTACTTTATAAGTATGAAGACCGGAATTCAACTTCTGGACGGAACACGGCTATCTATAAGCTTTAATCAGCGAGCAAACCTCGCATCTGGTTCGTTGTCCAGACGTGTGCTGATGAAAAATATTACTGAAACGTTAAACTTACAAACCGATATGAGTGACATTCACCTCATAACAATCCAAACTTTTGACTATTCATCAGCTAATCATTAACAACAGCGAAAAACCGTGAAAAAATAGCCCATCAACTAGAGACACACACCTCGCTTGACATCGATTAACTGTTCAGTACTCAACCGACTGCGATTCCAAGATACTCCCATATTCGTACCTTTAGCCGCTGTGGATGCTGTTGCGATTGTTGCATCCGGCGGCCCACTGATAGAGGGCTTTTCCCAAGATGTTTTCGGACCATGGAACTCAAAGGACCATCGTTTTCGTTCTGCGCCTGGGTCACCGATGGAATCCGCGGAACCAGCAATTGCATGCGTATCGGAAACAGCTGTTGAACCGGAACTAGAGCCAAGTTTGCGGCCTGCTCGACGAGCAGAAAGCAATGGCTCCAGCAACAGTAAGAAGATCATGTAAAGCGTCAAGGCGGAGATGATGACCAAAATGAGACAGACGATCACCTGAATGGGGGACATTTGCGTACAAAGAATGTGTAACTACATTAGCAAATGAAGACTTCGGGAAGCGTATCTACCACTGGTGATGAACATGACGCTGTAGAGCAGATCAAAGCTGGTACATGGTAGTATAAACTGGGATTTCTAGAAAACGAGATGGAATGTAAAGACCTTACTAATCAACAAATGTGGCCAATCAACATCATCATAGACAGCAATACATCAGTGCTTAACTGCCACATAACCACGAAGAAGAAAAAGCAAACCCTGTATAGGAAAAGAGAAGAAAAAATAAGGGGACGGAAATGGACCTGGCTACCAAAAATAGCCTCATCTATGTTCAAGCATACAACATCAAGGTGTCCACATCTTGCAAACAAATAGCCAAGCTGTAAGTAAAAATAAGGTGTCATCAGCAAGACGGCTTCCTCATGGCTTTCACTGCCCTGTGTCATTAAATGCGCTCACTTCACACACAACTCGGACAAACAACATTCACACCATTGAGCTCGATTAGCCACTATCTCGCCTAACATCTCCAACCACCGACTCTGTGAGTTGCTAGAGCCCCAGCCCAGGAGACAAACCCGATCTACAACGGCCATCCCCTTCGTGAACGATTTCATTTCTCTACGCCAGGTCATCACCTGACCACCACGCACTACTGAATACCTGCTTCCTAACTTCCTCGTTGCTTACGCGTTGGGACTACCCTATATGAGGGATCAAACATAGACATCGGTGGTCAAATACCTGAAGACGGTTTACGTCTTCGATCCTCAGTGACCATGTTTCGCTGCCATAAAGTAACACAGTCCTCACTGTCGCCTTACATACGCGACCTCTGGGCATAAGAGGGATACCTCTCTGTCACCAGAGATGTCTAAGATTAGCGAACACCGCCCTAGCCTTAGAGATCCGCGCTTCAATTTCATCCCCTGGGCGTTCATATTTCTGGCCCGAAGGACTATCTCAGAACCATGTAACAACCGAAGGAGAGCGGCCAGATCCGAGTAAAACGCGTCCTTGAGGCCGGTGTCACTACAGTCAGCTGGAGCATAAGCAGATACTGAAAAAATTCCTGAAGGTTTTGCGTCTAGAGCTGGCCTTGACAAGACCTGCCAAGCGGATGGTAAAAAGCCGACTGTTAGCAGGAATCCAACCTACTAATGCTGAGGATTATATCTACTCCAGGTTGACCGGTAGCGGCAGCCGTGGAGTCACCCAGTGTATAACCAGTATCGGGTAGACAATGCGGGTGCTGTTATTTTCATATGCTGACTACTGTCCTGCATTCTAGTCTCTGAAACACAACATACATCGATATGCAACGAGTCTAACGTTCGTGCGAGAGCGGCCTGTTGACCTATCTGTTTTAGAGTGCGAACGTTGAAAGCACCTATGATAATTCGCATTCTAGGTTTAAGCAAGAAACAAGAGAGGCCTGAGGCCGAGTGGTAAAAGATGGAACTTACCGGCTCAGTGTCACTACGATTAGCTATATCTGTTGTGGGACCTGTGGAGTAACTATCAGAAATGGAGATCGGGAGGGGCCTGAGAGCTAAATTCCATAGAACAATGGGGGAGGGGTCAGCAGTAGCATGTTTTCGACTATTCACCCCGCTGTACGCAGCAGAGAGGGCGACCCAGTTTATACTGCGAGACGGCCGATGCAGTATGGAGTTGACAGTATTGTGAGTATTCTTGGTTGTTTGTGGGCTGAGATACTGCCAGGACGCCCAGGCCCAGACAAGAGAACGATTAGGGTTCTCAACCAAAACCTTTGGCTCAAAAGCCCATACCTCAAAGCAGCAGGTGGGTGGCAGTGTACCAGAACTGGTACATTTTTCGAAAAAAGATGCCAACCATCTTCCAACCCCCAACCTGGAGGACCAAGAGACTGTGGTTTGTCAGACCTCCACTTATTGGGCTGTCTGGCATGAGTGACTCTGTTGGTGTGGGGGCCATATCGTCCAGTTTAGCCCAGTAGATCATCGAGATGTGCAAGCCGCCACACCGCGTCAAGGTCCAACGTCATTGTGACCAATGGATTCCAGTATAATACTTGTGCGTGCCTTTCGTTACTATGGGTTATATATATAATCTGTAGATCATGCAACATGAGTTTTACGATAGAAATATATTGGTTTCAGATTTCTGTTCGTAATACTCAGAAAACCCCAGTAGCTCGAGGTCTAGTCTATCAACTGGTTCTAACCAACTCAACTGGATCAATAAAGATCACAAATCACGCGGGCACGAGTTCGATCTTGGGTTACCGTAACCTTTAATGTCTTGGTTTGAACAGTTCAATATTACCAAATCCACATGGCATCAAACATCTCGAGCTACAACAACTGGAGGCCGTATATAAGCATGAAGAGACTAAAATGCGCTGGAGGAAAGACATGACCGGATGAAGCAATCACACAAGAACACAGGAAACCGGTCAAAAATAAGCTGTGTAACCATTTTAAAGCATGTTTGTATCATAATACTTCCGACAATATTGGCTATGTATAACATAAAGTGGACAAATAATGAGCCTATGTAGAACCACATGCGTACCATCGAAGTTTTTATCCATACCCTGGGTAGAACTGCTCAGGTTCCAGTTGATCACGGCAAATTAATTACCAAATGTAAGTGTAAGAACAAAATAGAAAGTAAAAATTCACTTAAAAAATTGACAACTTAAAGGATGCACGTTTACCATTGACTGAGATAAGTTGCCATGCCCGACAGCATTCCAATCCAATAATGTGGACAGTTAAGCAGTCTACAAACTGGCAGGAGACACCTCCAAACCATTTTTAAGGGGGAGGTCAAGGGTATTCTGATCCATGGTCACGTCATCCCTGGCTGCTTTGCAAACGCTTCAAGCCGTCAGCAATCACATTTAGCAGCGCGCGATGCAGACAGCCCTCCAACGAAGGCATAAGTGGCCACGGAGCTTAAGTTACTGAAACATAACAAGGCTTCCAGACCAAATCTTCCTTCCCTCTCTCCCCAAGGCAAATGAGGAAAGGTTAATACCAGAACAGACAAAACTTCAGACGGTTCGGGAACCTGAAAAGGTACCTTGTGATTGGAGCTTATCAACAATAATTACCGTTTACAAAACAAGGACCCGAATTCTATATGACAACCACAGAGGCATCAGTCTAGTGTCTATTGCGTCCAGGTTACTCACTGGCCTCATTTTACATCGGCTCACTGAGCCCAGAGGAAGTCAAATACGCGAAGAACAGGCATGACTCCGATCCGGTCGAGGGTGCATTAATCACAGTTTTATTCTGCGACGGATATTGGAACACCGGCACTTTTACAGGCAGCCAACTGTTGTGTTCTTTTTAGACCTAAACGCTGCTTTCGATTCAGTTGCCTGTAAAGTTCTCTGAAACTGTCTTCTCTGTGAGGAAGTACCAGGGAAACACGTGAATCTGTTGAGATCACTGTATGCTCACTCTGCAAGCAGGGTGACAGTTTATGGACAGTTGTTCCCCGTGTTCATCACGCTTAACGGCGTTCGTCTAGAGATGTCGGATCTTCTCCCGTCTGTTCGATTTTGTCATGGACGACATTCTGGAGAATGCGCTTGTGGAATCCAGTGAACTTGGTGTTGGGCTTCTTCTTAGTACAAGGCTAGCCGACACTGAGTATGTGGATGACTATCTTACTTAGCTCCTCTACCAAAGACATGCAGATCATACTGAACAAGATGAGTGACCGGACTGGTTTGTGTGGAATGCGCTTCGCACCTCCAAAGTGCTGTTTCAAGACTGGGGCATTCACACTCCTACTTTCTTCATTGCAGGTAATCCACTTGAGACTGTGAATAGTTTCAAATACTTGAGTAGCACTATCTCATCAGTTTGTAATATTCCTGATGAGATGTCGACGAGTTGCCTCTGCCAAAATGCGTCATCCGTGGCGTCAAAAAGACGTTCGGCTGTCGCTAAAAAGAAGGGTATACATTGCTTATGTACGTTCTGTTTCGCCTTGTGATACAGAAATGTGACCTGTTCACATCGCAGATGTAAACAGATTTGCTGTGGTTGACCAGAAATGTCTCTACCAATCAGCCCACAGTAAATAGACTGATCGCGTGGGCGATGTGACCGTTCGCCGGCGCGCATTCTGGAACGCTCGGAATGTGCGATCAATTGGTCAACTAAACACGGTGTACAGCTTGCCATGGTTAGCTCACGTACTCTGTATGCCGGCTGATCGTTTACCGTTTCTGATAATTGTGAACAGTGGTGGTGCTGTTCGTAGCTCGGGGTGATGGTTTTGGTATTGGTATGTTCGTCGAGCTTGGCATTTAGGTTGCAAACGTTTCATCATCAAACAAGGCGACATCATCAGTGTGTAAGTGTTTCGGCGTATGGTTTTTTGAGCGTGGAGTATGGTGAAGTCTGATGAGTGCCTGCTCTTATACGGCCGAGTAAGTTGACTTTCTGACCTGAATTCTAGTTGGCCGCTTTTTGTTGTTCATGACCTTTGACCTGACCTACCCTTGGTTGATTCTTGTTGTATTTGACCCGATGTCCAATTGGTCATTTATTGTGAGCCTTGAGTCCTCGAGCTGATAGGTTGTTTCTTGTTGTTGTCGAACTTTGACCTGGAATCTGATTGGTTGGTCCTTGTAAACTGATTGAGTAAGTCATTCCTCCATTTTGGAATTCTATCCGACTGGTTATTCGTTGGCCGGTTTCGACTTTGGTCTGATCCGTCCAAGTGGCTCCGCTCGGGTTTACGGGCACTTGGGCTTGATGGTGTCTACATCTCTTCAAATCCCTGGCTCGCATTGGTTCGTGAAGAAAGCAAAACAACTGCTCAACGACACAAACACTTACCGTCTACTCAATGCTGATCTTACTACAAAACTGGCCAACAAAATTAACACCGCGGTAAAGAAACTAGAGGCTACGCACGAGATAAGCAAACAGGAACGCTGAAGAATGTAACCGAATTATGCAACCACTGCTCAATTCTACGGACTACCAAAAATACAAAGAGATGGTGTCTCACTAGGACCAATTATGTCCCCACCAGGAACACCGACCTACAATCCGGCCAAAGACCTATTCAAACGACTACGACATCTCACAGACGGATCAGAACATTCCATCAGCAATGCTGTACAAATCTTGGGCAAACTGGAAAACACCAAGATAGAAGACGAAACAATGATTTCGTTTGATTTCACAGCACTCTTCACGTCCATTGACCTTACCCTAGCCAAAGAAACACTACGAACACTACTAGAAGAAAATCCCCGGCCGAATGAATCATTGAAACCGGAAGGCATATGCAACTTCATGGAACTATGTTTGTCGACATGCTTCAAATTCAATGGTCAAGTCTACGAACAACTTAAAGGAACTCCAATGGGTTCGCCTATATCCGGACTCATCGCAGAAGCGGTCATGCAGAGGTTAGAGAATATCGTGCTACGAGTGATCAAACCCAAACTCTGAATACGATAAGCTGACGATACACTCGTAATCCTTAAACGCTCAATGATTGAAGACACACACAGACTGCTCAACAACGTTTTCAACTACATTAATTTTACGATGGAGATTGAAACCGACAACCAGCTACCATTCCTGGATGTACTAATCAGCCGCAAATCTGATGGAACACTGGAGACTTCCGTTTACCGGAAAGAAATGCACACGGACCGACTCCTTAGCTTTCACAACAACCACCCAGTCTGCCATGAAAGAAGCTGCCTTCGAACTCTGTGCAAACGAGCTGAAACATACTGCAGCACCGCAGAGCTCCGAAGAAAGGAAGAAAACTACTTGTACCGAGTATCCCTTGGCAACGGATACTCACGAAGTTTCATCAGGCGGAGTTTACTGCAGAAAGAAAGAAATTTGAACTCTAAAGAACCACCAACGAAACGAACTGTACTACCATACATCAAAACAGTATCAGAAATGACCGCAAGACTCCTGAGACTACATGGTATTACGGTAGCACATAAGGCAACGGCAACATCACGAAGAATATCATCAAAACCAAGGGAAAAACTCAAACTCGCCGACAGAAGAAACGTCGTTTACAAAACCCAATGCAATGACTGTGGACAACACTACGTCGGCCAAACCGGACGGAAATTCTCAAGATGAATACATGAACACGAATTAACCATAAAGAGACACGATCAATTTTCTTTGATCTCCGTCCACGAGCATGAAACTGGACACACTTTCAAATTGAATACCGCAGAAGTCCTTACTCAAGCGAACACCAGACATGCAAGAGAATTTCTCGTAGCTTGGTATTCATCGGCCGGGTCAATAAACAGACACATCGAGTTGGACAAAATCTACGAAC
>JTDE01004422.1:28820-62675 GCA_014338405.1 Paragonimus skrjabini miyazakii
ACAATACCGGGATCAAGTCAGAATGTAACAAGTCACAGGGAACCAGCATCATCGATCGCCCGACACCTGTTGACTTGTCGACCCCAACTGAACCTGGAGAAGGCGTTTCGGAAGCCGAAGCCGAAGCCTTGACTTTTCACAGTTGGGTCTCATCTAAATTCATAAATCTGCCACACTACTTAGTAGTAATACGAACTCTGTTTCATATATAATGTTATGTAATTAGCCTGATGATGAATAACCAAAAACGAGCTTGTTCGCTACACTATTGTTTTCTGATGAATACCCTGGGAATTTGTAACCATAATTGAATGGACATGAAGTCTATATGACATGAATGATATAAGATACGTCAAATCCGACTCAGACTGTTGTTATTAGTGTTAGATTCACCCTACTTTCAATACTTTCCCTGTGATTATGTTGGTCGTAGGATTGAAGTCGGGAATTGATCTGTCTAGGTATCATCGTTCTCTGTATTCCATCCGTCCAGCACCTAGACAGATGGCAGTATGAAGGGGACTCCTCGACAAACTGAGTGCTGCGGTAGGTTCCGACTGTTATACACCAAAGGTATCCAAGAGAACATTCAGCGGCAAGTCATCCTCCCGTTGTGTACTGTCAGAGGTGTCCGTGAGTTGACGTTGGTAAGCGTGGCGCCCCCAGAAGTCGTCTCCCGTTCGCAACTTGCAAATGATGTCTCCAGGCTGCTTCTGAAACTGACCAACGGTCCGATTTAGGATTCAGAACATTCGGTCGGAACATTTGATCGAAATGTTCGCAATAATCGACACAACTTGCGACGGAGATGGTAGATTGACCAAGTAGCGCGCCCCCTCAATCAGCGCACCAAAGCTCGCCAGTGAGATGCAAGGTATTACTGGATACGTTCTGGGCCATGGATGTGTTCTGAAACGCTGGCTCGCCAATAAGGTTTGTGAGAAACGCGATATCAGAAACCGTGTCGAGTTGCAACTGCACTGGTGTAACACCGACGCCCGATGTTACACATTTCTGACGGCTGATAAAGTTGAATTTGAGTGCAGCCAAACTGGATATCGATGTTATAAAATGCAACCTAATCAACCACCGAAACTCGGATTTACTTGATCTAGGCTGGATCGATGGTCATGAATTGGCAAAGTGTTCGGTGAACGGGTTGTGTCACGTTATCTTTTGTCATTGCTTGCTATTTGGTGCTACGCCAAACGCCAGATACAACATGTCTAGGCGTCCCAACGGAGGTTTGTGGCGGTCCTCCGAGATGGTATCGGTTGTTGCATAATGATAAGAATCTCCTCCTGTTAGGTCCGACGACAGACCTGCTTTTCGACAGGAACAACCGGCTCCTTGCACAGCACTGGCCATTGTAAACCGGAAATTGGAACACCTACAACAAGCTGGAATACTTCGGCTAGTCAATTATTCCGAGCAGTCTGCGCTGATTTTTATTGTGAATAACACATACTGCAAGGTACACACATGTGCTGATTTCTCCACTAGTTGAAATGTTTACCAACCAAGACCTGATAGACGTCAATGGCGCTCGTGTTACGAATATCTGTATGCGTCGGTGCTCTCAGTTTTTGCGTTGAGAATGCACCCGCAGTCATTCAACGGATAATGGGAACGTGATTATGTCGCCTGGTACGGCGAGTTACGCACACCGAATGTGATTTTCATAGGGATAGTTGATGATACAAGGGGTATTGAAGCCAGTTTAGACGATTAACCCAATGTGAGCCTCCGTAAAAGATGACTAGATGTAGCCCTTTATCTATCTCTTTTGTCCTTTTTGCTTGAACTTGCGGCAAGTTATCAACAAACGTGCATATCGGCTTGAAATGGCGACTGAAGCCTATCATCGACAAAACAGAGAATCAAACTGAACGGTCGCATGACAATCACTTTCTAACGATTGACCATACACATCGCAGAAACAAGTTTGTTAATCTAGAAATCGGAATGAATTCGCCGAACGATCAACCATTTCATTGGATGCCGTTTGTTTACAAAGCTAGTTTAGGGCGTGGTGTAAGTGAAAAAAGTGTCAAATGTCTCTGAAACAACCCGCCACAATCCAGTCAGAGATATCAAACAATTGAATATAAATGAATGGTTACATGCTTTTAAACAAACTGACACAACATGGATGCAAGTTTAATGTAGCAACATACATAGAGACATAAATACTCGGCTTTAACCCTGACGAGCTAATATAGTGTACAGAGTAGTAGTGAAAATAGCAAAGAATTAACGTTAGATGAATGAACCGGCAACCGGCTGGGTGTACAAATGCAATCGTTCTATCAACAACTTCGTGCATCTTTCCATCACGTTCACATCTGAGACGAAATCACACAACTCGTTCATCTTCCTTGAAACGACAACCCAGTGAAACCACACACAGCATCTTAAATCGGCCAAACAAAATTCAAGTTGTACAAGCTTCAAGCTGAAACAAAAATTTACTCGATGACGTTTTACTGGTGGATCAATTAGAACCTACTCTACGGGCGTATTCGATCAAGCCAATCACTGTTACGTGACAGTAAAGCTGTAAACCTGATCGTTTTTCAGATCGATAAATGATCGTAACGGACCCACGAAATACGACCACAACGCGGGACAAGAAAAACGTATTGATTCGCCCGCTGCTTTGTAGGGGTTAATATGTAAACCAGCAGCTCGTACGTCCGTCTTATTCTGTATGAAATGGTTGTGCCGTGAGTAGTTAAACATTCAAAACCGAAATTGGTAACTTACCATTTAAGAAGGCAGTCTATATTAATCTGTTTTACTGCGACAGCCTGACGCTAACTAATAGTATGTCGCTCATCAAAATCGTGTCCCCCTATTGGAATACGACGGGTAATCGGCACTCCAGTCCCGCATTGCTATTCTTCTGTGAGATAATAACTCATCAGAATCACCGCCACAAAAAGCAATACAGCAACGATTTGTGGTGATGCTCAATAGCCAAACGCTCATGGCAAGAGCAAAGTCTAGCTTAAAAGTGAAAGAAATGAAGGGTATAGGACTTGATTCCTGTTACTCATGTTTAAACTAAAAACCATATATCATGTGCGGAAAACACTGGAACCTGAGACTTGTTCATCTGAATGACCTATCGGGCTAAACTGCACAGTGTGAAAATCACACTGACAGTCACTTATATCAGGTAGGCCAATAGGTAGATATCTGACAAACCACATTCTCCTGGTCACCCAGGTTGGGGTTCGGAAGAACGTTGGCGTCTTTTTCCGTAAAAAGTGATTACCGTAGAACTGCTGTGATTACGTAGATCTAATGTTAGATAACTAAGTAATGGACATTTTTGACCGATCTGCATAATTGGGAGGCCGCATTAGCAGCGGAGGTGCAGGAAAAGAAACAGAAGTATTTGTTTTTAAGGCTCGCGCGGAATTCGCTGCGCTAGGATACTTGTGACAACAAAGAGCCTGAAGGTCGCGTATATAAGGCGACAACGACTGACTTCGCTACTGAGCTACTCAAGGTAGAAGACGTGAACCGCATTCAGGTATTTGATCACCGATGTCTGCGCTTGATCACTGGTGTTGGGTAGCCCCACCGAGTAAACAATGAGGATGTTAGAAAGTGGGTATTTGGTAGTGATTATCAAACGAGTTCTTTCGTCCAACCCTTACATTTGTACAGATTTAGATTACTACGTCATGTACTACAGGTGTCAGCCAGTCGTCCGTCACACTAACCACTGTTCGCCGACGCTGCGGCCGACTGGCGTAAGGCGCGAGGTGGACAGATGATGACCTGGCGTAAAAAAATGAAACCGTTCACGAAGGGGTTGGTCACTGTAGGTTGGATTCGCCTGCCAGGCTGGGGCCCTAGCAACTGATAGAGTCGGTGGACTAACCGAGCTCAGTGACGTGAATGTTGTCGTTGTTTGGCCGGGTTATCTATGAAGTGAGTGCACTTCATGGGACAGTGAAAATCGTAACGAAACTGTTCTGCTGATGACGCCTTACTTTCATTTATAGCTCGGTTGTTTGTTTGCAAGGTGTAGACACCTTGACGCTGGATGTTTAAATACCAATGTAGCTATTTTTGATAGTTTAATCAATTCCCCCTCTTTATCCGTCTCTTCTGCTGCAGAGAGTTTTTTCCTATTCCCATGATTGTGTGGGAGTTAAGCATCAGTATGAACCACGTTTGTATTGACGTCCGTGATGATGATGATGATGCGCCAAGCAACCACAACGCACAGCTGCTAACCAATTTGTAAGTGGTTTTCTATTCACCGTTATCAGATCATCAATTGACCAGTCCACACTTTACGCTCGTGCGCGTGGCCTAGGCAATGTATGGCAATCTGGATACTTAGTCTAATCACCCAAATCAATGCAACCAGAAGATGTGCGTGGCCCCTATGGCTAAAAGCTTATAATCGCTTAGCCTCTGATGACATCCGACACGTTCAACTGAATGTAAACACCGACGGCTAAACATTACGATACGAGTTACATTCACAAATTTTTGCGGTTACTTTTTCACAGCATAATAAACTGAAAACCTCTTGTCCGTAATTTTGTAAATACGGGATTCAAATTTAAATGGGATAATTTTGCTGCCAAAGATACATCAATCTGTAGGATATTGTCGCAACTCTATAAAAGAGGAACCTCGAATTCACTTCCGAAACTCCCGTCGTTCGAGATACAGCTAACTGAATGCACCGACTGATTAACAGAACCCGACTGAATACATTTCGCGCAAACATGCATTCTTCAATATTGGTTGTTTGAGGTCAGCGTAAGCCCTTACACGTTCCAAAAAGATCAATTGGCGTAAACTTGGACAATTGACTACGAGAGATGCACCTGGTGCTTGAAAGTGAGCCATATTCACTGATCTGTGAGGTGAAATAAAAGTTTAATAGCCGACTAAAAGATCACGCCAAATAGCGCGCTTCTAGTACGCAAACCAAAACACCGAATTTGTGGACTTTCCAGGTACCCAAAGTGAGAACATGTTGAACAAAAAGAAGAGACGGACGTAGAACAACAAATCCCGATGTCCAAAAATTCGCACTTAAAGAACAATCGATGTAACTGAAATAGCGACTTGTAACAAAACCAGTAAGCGAAAATAACAACGGCTGGCTGGCTGGCTAAAATGGAAAGGATCACTTTTTGTAGAGAGTGTATTTAAGTAAACGCTTGTTACTGCCTAGCATCATTTTAAATTTGTAAAACATTTCAACCTAATCCCGAAATAATCGTTCGTCAATTCATTTCTTCCAGAAAATAAAAAGTATGTTCAAATCACTGCCATCTTTGAAACGTGTGAACAGAAGTTGAACAACTCACCACAATTATCAGCTCCGCATATCCGATGGCTAAAAGCAGATGCCGCATTTGTGTCCCATGCAACTTCTCCATGATCAACCGTTCCAGGTACATGGTATGACCTTCGTTTAACCAAAAGTGCTCCCAGGACGAGTTGGTGACCAGATTACCAGTCCAGGAGTGGGCAATTTCGTGAGCAATCACGTTAACCAACGAGCGATCACCGGCCTGTCCAAAATATGTTGGAGACAAATTGAAGGTTTAATAGTGACATTTAAACGTTACCTCAAAATCGGGCGAAGAATAGGGTTGAACTAGAGTTGCAAAGTGGATCAAATGAACACTGACTGATCTGTTAAAAAAAATACAACTGAAAATTTGCATCAAAAGTTAGAAACACGCAAGGGAGAAAAATATCAAACAAATATTGCGTCAAATTCCCAACCTATCATCGTCACTGGTTTGTACCTATATCTGAGTAGGTGATTAAACTCCTGTTTAAAGACAAAAGATGGAACAGAGGTAGAACTTAATTCACAACCCCATCTGCCTGAACTCAAACAAACAGCATCAAGGTGCCTACATTTCACAGATATATATAAAGCACTTACTGATAAGTAGTTTGGCAGATTTGATAATTTAGAAGAGATCCATTTGCGAAAAATCTGGACTTCGGCTGGATTCGAACCGGCGACAGAAACACCATGCCCAAACGCGGCAAGCGCTCTACTAGTGGGTAACTAGGTCCAAATGTGAAACTTCTGAGCTTCCGGCGTGACTTCGTAGCTCAGCTGGTAGAGCGGTTGCCGCGTTTGTGCATGGTGTTTCTGTCGCTGGTTCGAATCCAGCCGAAGTCCAAATTTTTCGCGAATGGATATATAAAGCATTTAGAAAGGAGCATATACTGGGTAGTAAACGATTTATTGTGACGCTACAAATCCACACTAGAATCCGTTATCAAACGAATGAATGTGCTGGAATGAGATTGTTCTGTCGCTCACCGCGTTCGCCTGTCGGTCTACCTTCGCTCGTTTTTCGTTTCAGTGTCAACGATGCTGACGTAGTGGCTGTCTACATCTACGTGTCGATTGAACGAATTGCGCGAAAAGAAAGCCTCCAGTACAAGCCTTTCCCCTTTCCTCTTTGACCGTGCGACCGCTTTCGCATGATCTATGTTGACCTCGTGGCCTGTGTCCGTGCTGTGGTGCCACAGTTGTGATCTAGGGTCGGCACGTCGCATCGCTAGTTTGTGTTCGTGCACGCGTATGTGAAGCTGTTTGCCTGTCTCTCCTACATACTGTTGGTCACACCTCAGACATGGAATCGCGTAGACCACGCCAGACTGTTCGTGTGGTTCTACACTATCCTTAGCGTTTACCAAAACTGAACGGAGTGTTGAGTTTGGCTTGTGTAATATTTGGATGCCCAGTGGTTGGAGCATCCGTTGTGCTGCTTCAGATGTGCCGTGAATGGCACTGTCATTCGCGCTTTGGGTTCTGTACGTTCAGTTCTTGTGAAACCCCAGACAGATCCCTTTATGAAGCTGCTGGGGTACCCATTAGATGTGAACAGATGCTTTCATTCTTGTCTTCTGAGTTCAGTTGAACTACAGTGCCTGTCTGCACGTCGAAATAATGTTCGCACACAGCTTTTAAGTTAACAGGCTGGATGATTGCTATCAAACCTGAGAATGACGTCAGTTGCTGTCGGTTTACGATAGACAGTAGTTCCAAGCTTGCCATCAGGTTTTCTTATGACCGATACATCGAGAAACACCACGCGTGAAGTTTCTTCCTCTTTGCGTGTAAAAGTTATTCCATCTATCATGTTATTCAAACAACTGTGGGATTGGTCAAGCTGAGTACGAGATAAAGCAACAAATGTGTCATCCACATGTCGAAGCCACACTTCAGGTTTGAATGTTTGAAAGGCTTCACACTCGAAGTGCTTCATTACGACGTCTGCAAGTAATCCTGATATGGGTGAACCCATTGGTGTGCCTCTCTTCTCTAGGTAGACTCGGCCGTCAAATTGTAGGTAAGTCTCCATGCAAAGCTCCACCAATTGAATGAATTCTTTTGGAGGAAGATTCGTCCTACTGTGAAGGCTATTGTCCTCATTTATCAGGAGCTGCAAACTTTCTATCGCAAGTTTATTCAGTATGTTAGCGAATAGCGACTTAACCTCGAAAGAAACCAGTGTATCGTCTTCTTCCAACTTCATGCCTTTAATCTGTCTCAAGAAGTCAGTCGAGTTGTTTGCGTCATGATTGTCGTAAGGTGAACATAGCCGGAAAATACGAAAAAGAAACTTCGGCAATTGATAATTCGGGGCCGTCCTGGATGTAACGATTGGTCTCAATGGTACTTGATCCTTGTGGGCTTTCGGTAGCTCGTATACTCGTAGCACTGGTATTTAGCTTGTTCTTCTGTAATTGATTAATTGACACCTGTCACAGTTTTGGTGATTCGAGCCCTCAGACCTTTCGTAGGTTCGTTGTGAAGTCTTTTAGAAGATCGTTCACTCCGTTTATTTAATTTTACCGTTCATTATGACCATGATGTTGATTTGTTTGTGAATAGGATGACAATCTGGTCGTTCTTATTAACTGCTCTCAACGCTTTATTTTCATTGACTGTTAAGATATTTACTGACTTTCAACCGGCCAGCTGTCGACACATCTTCGTTCTGACAGACTGTTTTATTGCTCGTTTACACCACTGCGTTTCAGTCCTGACTCAAAAGATGCAATGAATTCTATTGCGGATGAGTCCGTGTAATTGAATTTTAGATCTATTCATAAAACAGCTTTTTTTCAGCGTATGTCAATTGATGGTCTGATAACTTAATTCTTAGGTAGACTGAGGCGCTAGAACTATTGATTTAGTCGATCTTTTGTTCTTACGATGTTAGAGTCTGTTGGTCGTCTTATAGCTTCTTCGGTCTAGTTGTTCTGTTCGGAATCGAGTAATTCGGTAGTTTATTGTTTGGGTTTTTCCCACTCGCTTCTGTACCGTGTCAGATGGCGGTGTGCATTGTTAACAAGTCCGCGATGCATTTCTTTTTGGTAACTCCTGACAACAATCTTCACGCGTTCTGGTAGAATCGGCGGCTTGCATGTAGCGCTTTTAGAGAACACATTATGAAGAATGCAGTTATGCAAGAAGAACAGTTGCTCTCGGACATAGCCTTCGCGATTGGCATAGTTTTCTCGTTTGTTCACACATGTGAGCGCGTTGTCTTCGAAGATTTGGTCAATCAGTGAGTGGCTGCAGCTCATGTAGCATATTTAAAGCAGTTAAAAGAGGCGCACATTGAGTAGTAAACGGTATATATATATATATATAACTAATAACAAATAGTCGGCCCGTGCATTAAATCAGAGTATCGTCCGGTGCACGAAGCCACATTCTTTACTACCAGCAAAACCAACAAGTAACTGGAATTAATTCTGACAAACAGTGAAGTAAACGCATTTCAACGCTATCATCCCATGTTATCCTATCCCTTCTGCGAAACGACTAACGGTAAGCACGAAATAAAAGATGTTTTCAACTTCTATAAGCTTATCGAGATTTTAGTTATGCAGTGTCAGACGTTTGGACGATCACGAGAAACAAACCAAGTCACAGACCGCGTAGTGGTTAGAGTAACATAGCTAACCGGAAGTGAACATCATCTGACATCTTTCCCTAAATCGTACTGCTCCCATTCGACAGAAACATGGTGACTAAGACACTTGGTATGTTGTTAGTCAGTGTTGCGTTCTTGTCAAACCATTAGCTGAAAACATGTTAAACATGACACTCAAACTGCTCGATCCCATTCGTACTAAACCTGGTATGCATATTCTGCCCCTGGCAAGGATCACCGTAAAATGGAGTGGAACTATGGAAGTCCCTAAAAAACCTTTCTACATCAAATTTCCTGTCAAAAGTGACAGCCCGATAAACACTTCCGGAAAAATAATTAGTTCTAACTTGAAACGCACGTATGATGTAAAAAAAATGTGTCCTCTCCCACAAACGACCGGTTTCCTTATACTGTCGATCAAAGAGTGAAGTACTACGTTTTTTACTAGTTACGGTGTCCATCAATTTTCCGGCATCTGTGAAAACATTTACATCGGTAAAACAGAAAGAACACTTGAAACCAAGGCCAAGGAACATACCCTAAGGCTTGTGATAGTTAGCTTAACTCACCTGCTAGTGAGTGACACTTAGCGAGAACGAGACATCGCTCCATCCACAGCAAAGTACATTTCGACCACAGGTTATAGTGTCAACACTGCATCTTCGTTTACGGTCCTGATGAACGTTCACAATTCACAATTTCTCAAGTATGTCAAGGCCTTGCTGACCAACCGTCGGTAGCCGGTTCGATATGCATAAAAACAGCTGACTGTCAACGTTTGTTTGCCGCGGGTTTAGCTGTGGGTATCAATCAGAATCCAGCCCAAGGTATACTCCTATCCAATTTATTTCAGTTATACTGCGTTCTGTTTTCACGCAAGTTTAAGAACGATGAGAATGTGTTAACTAAATTCATAACGTCTCCTATCTATTTTATTCAAATGGATTCAATGTTTTGATAAATTAATAAGTGGTGCTTACATTAAACAGCACCGACAGTTGCAGAACATAATAACGTACAAATAAATATCCACCAGCATTCATTGTTGTATCATGGCTGCATATTAGCACCAAGTGCTATTGTAACGCACAACCAAATAAAAAGCCGATCATCTATACTTAAATGACTGTGACGCGAAATATCATGGTCAGCACAATTGAAATCAATTCGATAAGTGCAAAGTTGGCTTCCTTCCTAACTGGTCATGCATAATTAATATGCTTATTTTTATGGAGAGTCTGACGGAGGCCAGAGACAATGGCCTCATCTCAGATGCTGTCTTCTTTGACTTTGCCATGGCTTTCGACCGTGTCCTACACGGCTTCCTGAAACACAAGCTGGAAGCCTATAGTATTCAAGAACAGGTTTTTTGCTGGATTACCTGTTTTCTCGATAATAGGAAGTTTAGAGTTAAAACCGTATCAGACCTTTCATCTCCCTCTTTCATTTCTGCAGAAGTTCCTCAAGGGGCAGTGCTAGGTCCTCTGTTATTTCTGATCTATACAAATAATATTTCTAGCAACGTCCTCCTGTATGCCGATGACCCAAAAGTCTGGAACGCCACTGATCCCAGTATACTGCAGATTGATCTTGACGCGATTAAACGTTGGTCGGACGATTGGAGTCTAACACTAAATAGCAATAAGTGCGCACATATGTCACTCGGTGGAGAATCTGGCAATGCCTTCGTGATTCATAGTGCACTCGGCACAGTAGATATGCAAATTGATCTGAAGGAAGATCTGGGCATCTGGTTATCGTTTAACTTATCTTTTCCGCATCACCATGAGATGGCAGCAAAAAAAGGGTTTGCCGCACTTAGGATGATTACGTGCACTTTCCTCCGTATAAACAAGAAAGGGTTCCAAACGCTTTACGGGGTTTACATAAGGCCGCTCCTCGAGTATGCAAATCACGTCGTGTATACCGATCTGAAAAAAGACATATCAGACGTTGAGCGTGTCTAGCGCGTGGCTACCAAACTAGTCACAGCCCTCAGTAGTGTCGCGTACGAGTCTCGACTTGAAATTCTTGATCTATACCCATTTCAATTTCGATGACTCCATGGTGATTTAATTCTTACACACTTCTTCAGAGTAGGTCTCGTTGAACAGTTCATCATAGCGAATAATGACGGCCGGCGAAGACATAACAAGAAGCTTTTTAAGCCTCGTCCTCGAACCTTCCTTAAGCAGCTGTTCTTTTCTTACAGGGTTATTAATCTTTGGAACAGTTTTCCTCCTGAGGTCGTTAGCAGCTTCTCTAGCCATCGTTTTAAAACACTACTTGACTTACATTTTCAAAATACTCCATTATCCGGGTAACTTGACCTTTTTTCTGGTATTCACTGTAATTCCCAAGAGCGATGCTACACCCTGTTTTCAATGACTACCTTTCGGATCAACAGACGTCCGCTTGACACTAGCCAAGAAAAACTGACCGGATCCGGGAACCTTGGGCCTCTGCCTCGAACTCGTGTATCAATCGCTGATGACTCACAAATACCACACTGGCGCCGACAGTAGCGTGCGTGGACTGGGAAGGGAAGCCGTCAATAGGTGAAGAAAAAAGCTCAAAGTGGACGTTACCAAACTCACCAAAATGGTAGGCGAGACAAACGTGAGGCACGGATTCTCCATACCTCCATAGGGGAATGTCGGCGGAAGCACCAAAATGTCATAGTTCTTCCATATGTACGGACCGCATAGTTCTTCGCCAGCCGCAATCATTTTCTCTGTTTCCGTAAATTCTTCTGCTGCTCGCTCGACGACACTAGGTTCTGCCCACACCGAAGACCGTGGTCCAATGCGCCTTAATGCAGAAAAGATGGATGCAAAGCACGTAAAACGGATCAGTACCGCAAATGATCAGCTACAGAAGATCATTCAAGTATAACGAAACAGTCGGCAGACTCTCACTCACTTCGAAGTCAAGTCTCCACAAGCAATAGTGACAAGATAACTGGGGATCGGTACGGTCTGTTCGAAGTGATACTGTTTCCAGGTGTCTCCGCGGGGCGACGAAGACGGATCCTTAACACGCACAGCACCCATCACAGCGACAATATCTTTGGGGACGTGCACCTGAGACAGATATAAGTTTATCAACGAACAAGGGTGTGTGCAACTGTCACATGAATGTGCCGAAGAACCGCAAATTACCCTTGTGATTTATAGATAATAAATATGAAACACTGAGTACCGTTTAACCACTTAGTCAGAGCAGAAAGAAGACATATTGCGATATGTTAACCGTTAGTTTATTCTCATCAGTTGCAAACGCAAAACATGCCAGTTGTAAACATCACATAGATACGGGCAAACAGGGACTAGATAGGCCTACAAGCACACCAAATATTATGTAGCCACCACCATGGCAACCACTTTTGTGCATACAATGTCCGCTGGTAAGTTCGGATAAGCATTGCTTGGCGGAAAGCCAATGACTTTGGTGAACTTCGACCATACACTCTCCTACAGGAACAGGTACGCACGCCTGAGGAGCGGCAACAATCAAGAAATTGGTTGCGTGCCTCCGGTGACGTGTGACCATTAAACACATTGTCTGACACCTTATAATATATTTGTGATTGTTGCAAACAGCGGTGGGTTTGGTAACTTTGGTCAACGTCTTAAATGTTCTGTTGCTTGCCGAGCTTGGGATCTAGGTTTCAAACATTTCACCGTCAAACTGAGCAACCTAATCAGTATGAGAGCTTGAAGGCATATGTGCGAGTCTTGTGGTTGGTCCATACTGCTTACAGTCATGAGACACACTAGAACCTAGATGGACATTTGAAGTCCAAAGAAAAGTATTCCTTCAGGTGGCCAATAAGTGCCCACACTACGATAATCCATGCCGTTTGCAGTGAACTACGTTGACGCACTCGTGAAGAGGATGCACTCAATGGTATTTAACAACAAAACCGTACGTCTTTGAAATAACAGTATGCATATTTTTTTACTGCAGTAAACTTGAACACATGACAAATGAATAGGGAAAAACTGTAACTGATGAAAGCGACAAATTAACAAGTGACAAAAAGACGAGACTGCGGTGCCAAATTAAGTTAAAAAAACCTCATCGATATCCAATGCTAATCACTTCGAGGTGAAGTTGGTCCTCAACAAACTTAACTATGCTAGTGGCAGGTCCGGATCGCTTGACTCCATATTCGAGTTACGTGCAATTCAACATGGAAACAGCAACTGGCGTCCAGAAAAAAACCACAAATTTTCTGATTTCACCTACAAAGGCCACAGGGATAACGCATACCGGCATACAGGCGGGCCTAGTATCTGTGCTGATTCAGAATTCATAGACTTAAACAGAAGCACTCCAAATAGGATTGGGCACTGCTCTTCGCAGTTTTTGGTCAGTCAATTCAAACAGTGTACAAAACACCTCCAGTTGGGGATGCAAACCAACTTCGCTAGAATCTCACTAGCAATGGGATTCTAACCAAGGGGTCACATGCAAAACGCTCTGCTTGAACGACCAGATAGCGTCCATCTTCGAAGAGTTACTCGCCGGATTATCGACTTGTCCCGAGTCCAGGTCAATAGATCAGAGGCTTGAATTAAGAAAGACTGTTGCTCCCATTTCTTGTAAAGGTCAACACGAACAAATATTATATCATATTTTATTCCTACATCGTATTCTCCTCTTCCGTATCATACTGATTCCCCATGTATTCCTCTAAGCTACCATTCTGTTCGTTACGTTATAGATCACATGTCTCGTTTTTTGATTGATGAAAGCCTTCCTATCACGCATTGTCTTCTCTTCACTCTTTCGGTTACTCCTCACGGATCTATTTGTTACACCCTGTTTTCATCCCCATCTTAGAACTCTTCCACAATGAGGACACTGTACCAGCCATGCTGCCCAATCGCTTAATGTGATAATATTCACTTAAGTGGACCAAGTTTGCTTCATGCATCAACTAGCAACCGAGTTGAGTTTATTAAAAATTTCAATAACATTTCAAAAAGTTATGCATGGCTGAAATCACAAAACAAACAGAACATACATGTTCAACTCAGGAATAGCTAGGTTCGAAAAAGCAGTGGAGTGCACCGAAGAATAAATCAATCAATATAACCAATTAAGTTAATCAATTTAACCAACTTAATCAATTAAATTATCTATAAAAAAAGTATGCCCGTTGCTTACCACGGCCTCGAAAGAAGATTTCACACCTGGAGTATCTTGACATGGGAAGAGACTACGGGCATGAATTGCTTGACATTGACTAAACATGAAAGGCAACCGCCTGTCTGCTGTCTGGTCCGAATCGAGCCACTGCAAAGCAGTGCTGCTGGGCGAGGTACGGTAAGCGATTTCAACTAAGAATCTGTGGGACGGAAAACCGCACAAATTTTTAGATGAACATTAAAGTAAAATATTTTTTAAGACTCACCACTGTGTGCACGAAGGTTGCCAACCAAAAAACAATTTCACAGACACTCGTCAAGACAATAAACATTCCACATAAAAGCAATGTAATGATTGCCACCTGCGATCAGTTTTCACATACTTTTTTTAAAGTGGTTGGGGATTTAAATAAAATAACCTGAGCACTACTCATAATCAACCGCAGTATTCACAGTCGCATATAAAATCCTGGCCACAATGGTCGTGATGCTCAGGTTATCCGATCGGGTGTAGAGCACACATTTTTGTGGGTTTTCAAAGAGTAATTATTTCCACGCCGACCGAGCGAAAACTGGGGCTGACGGAAAACAAGAAATACGTATAAACATGATAAGCACTGACTGAGACAAACTGCCCTGTCGAACAGCGCTCCGACTTAGCGATATAGATAAGCGCGAAGTCGTCAATTTGACAAGCGGCCCTAAATGGAATAGACAGAGACAGAATATCATGCCGGCTGACCAGCTCGTGGTATCCATTGCTTTCTGGAGGTCAAGATAAACAATGCGATAAACATATAATTAACACAGGCAGCAGATGAGCTAACAGTAATAAACTGGCCATTAGTGGTCGACCAGTTGTTTGCGTATCCGATAGTTTTCGAAGTGCGCGCCGGCAAGCAGCACCGTTGCTTAGGTGAACATTTCACTTGCTACGGACCGACTGATGGGAATAGTGATGGCTACTTATAATAAGTCTCGTCCTATCATCACCACAAACAGGCCAGATTCTCGACCCAAAAACTGGGGCAGACTACATGCACACACTACATTCTTCTCTTCAACGAAAACCGGACACCCTTCAAGAGTCAGAGGCAACAAAGGTAACGTACGTTTTCGCGATTCTTGTCAACATCATTTCAGAAACAATGCAAGCTGAAGAGATCGTGCTACTGAGTTAAGTCAAATAGTCTGCAAACGCAAGCGGGTGGAATGGAGTGAAAAAGCCCCAACCTTGAAGTAGGACACGACATAATAGGAGAGAAACGCACCAAACACAGATGAACTTGCATGTAAAAGAATGGCCGAGCGTAAGAAGTATCTTGAAGGGTATATTACATAGAAAGATGAATTCTACTTTCATGGTCAACCGAAACAACGGTTGCTCTTACTCAGTCGCGGTGGTCGGAACAGTTATCTCCAGTCGGGATCCAAGGGCTTCCGTCGGATTGGGAGTAATCTTCCACTGCACCGGTTCACCGGAAACCTTAACCGTTTTAATGTTTAGATTGTTCACATCAAGAATCTTGAAGAAAGGGAGAACAATCAAAAAGACAAGCAGTTGGATGAAGCGGGCAAGACAGAGATGCATACAAGCAAGAACGTTTCAATAACAGTCTGGATTGATAAGGTTGGAAGTGTCGGTATATTAGTATTAGTAAACATGAATCGGAGCGCCAATTCAAAACCACGATGACATTAGAACTCTATCCCACACAAAATGTTACGACAGGTAACAAGCAGGAGTATATGAGGACCATTTTCAACCTACCAATAAAATATACAGAGATGATTCGAGCAAGACCAACGATATAAGGACTCTATTTTTTCGAAATAACTAAACTAATACAACAACCTAAACAATGTGCAGAAATTGACCAGATTTTTTAAAACACTGCGTTCCCTTGATCCAGTTCACCAATAACGATAGAAGACATACGTCGCGAGATGTTAACATTTCGTTTACTCTCTTCAGTCACGCACGTGAAACATTGGAATATATAGGACATGCGGATAGCAACGACAATAGAGACAATCAACGGTTGGGTTTGTACAAAACAAGGACTGTTATCAACAACAACAGAACGTTCAACAGTTGGGTTTTATCAAGAGTGCGTAAGATCAGGCTGATTCCCATCGTTATTTTACCGTTTGCTGTTGAAGGAAAAATTGTCCAGGAACCACATCAACCTTGTCAGGCTAGCAACTTCACACACATCGAGGCTTCACAAGAAAGGCTGAACAAATATCTAGAGACTCAACGACGTTTCACATCTACACTCAACAGTCTGTCGCTGATATGTCGTATAAAGTTTGAGAATTTTGTCAGGATTATACTGACGAATACTAGAACCAAGATCCTGCACAGTCTTCAAGGAACTTTGTCGCGTTCAGATAACCA
The DNA here is from genome assembly GCA_014338405.1 of Paragonimus skrjabini miyazakii. NCBI lineage: Eukaryota > Metazoa > Platyhelminthes > Trematoda > Plagiorchiida > Troglotrematidae > Paragonimus > Paragonimus skrjabini miyazakii. The sequence goes on from JTDE01004422.1 coordinate 45,338, forward strand.
GTGCTTGCTCCCTACAGATGGCTTGAAACACGTGCAGAACCTATCGTCAGCTCAGTTTACGCGGTCACAATTGGAGGTTCTATCCCTCGGACTAAAATTTAAAATTCCTCCCAAAAGAGTCGACCAATTACAGACACATGTGCAATTTGAGAACCTGTATGATCAAATAAAAGACCTCAGCACAACGAAGCATGGTTCCACGCGAAGTTGATCGATATTTCGTGCCATTTCCTGACTCCACCGGTGCGTCAGCAATGCTGTCTGACATCTGAATATTATCGAGCTCTGAAACAACTGCGAGAGATGAAAGATGTGGTTTTCCTTCAGCCCGACAAAGGTTCCAGTAGGGTTATGATGAACAAGATTGATTGAGTCTAAAGTGAAAGGTATCCTAGCGGACACACGAAAGTTTCACACAGACAGTACGACTGACAACAACATCTTGATAGAGAAACAGATTTCAAGAAGGCTCCAAATCTTACTACTACATGGATACACCTCGGAACTGCAATCTAGACCGATGAAGCCAACTGGAACGCGCACACCACAGTTAAGAGGTGCTCCGAAAACACACAAATGCGGTGTCCCGTTAAGACCAATCCTATGCATGGGCAACTCACCGTACCATCAGCTTGCCAGATGGCTTGTTGACATTCTACGTCCCATCCGTCAGAATTTTACCCCCCACTGTGTAGAAGATTCTTTCGAACTGGTACAAACCTTACAGAACGTATCGTTGAGTTCAAATAAGATGTTTTCTATCGATGTTGACTCCTTATTTACAAACGTTCCCCTTCGAGAAACAGTTGACTTTTTGTGCGATTTTATTTCCCACTAAAAATTACCCCTTTGTCTCCAAGTTGATTACCTCAAGGAACTTATACTCTCATGTACAGAGAATACCTGTTTTGACTTTGCGGGATCATCTTATAAGCAAATAGATGGTGTAACAATGGGGAATCCATTGGGTCCAACACTTGCAGATATATTTTTAGGAATGATTGAATTAAAACTATCTGATGCTGTAGATGGTGCCAGCCTCTATAAGCGACATGTAGATGACATTTTGATTTTCACCACTAATATTCATTTTGCTTCATTTTTAAACCTTTTTAATTCTGCTCATCCTAATCCTTCTGTTTCTCACGAAGAGGAAGCAAACAATAGTTTATCCTTTCTAGACATTTCACTCACTAGACGACAGGATGGCTCATTACAGCGCTCAGTGCACCGTAAGGCCACTTGCAGCGGTCAGTATTTGTAGTTTTCTTCCTTTGCACCAATTACTTATGAACGAGGACTGGTGAGAACCCTATTTTATAGAGCCCGGGAGATATGCCCCGATGACTGCTTGCAAAGAGAGATTAAAGAAAGTGTTGCTCGTAAACGGCTATCCTGAGAAATTCATCGATGTTCACAGCCAGAAAAGACTGATCAAGACTGCCGTGAGAACGGTCCCTAGGAAACAGATCTTTTCGAACCTTCCTTTCAAAGGCGATCATGTCAAAACTGATGTAAGTCAAAAATTGCAGTCTGCTCTAACTTGTACATAACCGGCGGCTGAATTGCGGTTACTACTCAAAACTAGGAGTGTCGCTCAGCTTATTCACAATCGTGCCCTACCGAATTGTTCTGGCTCACATGTAATCTACCAGTTCACTTGCAGTTGCGGTGAACTCTATGTCGGCAGAACAGATCGGTGCTTACGACAAAGAATGGCTGAACATAAGCCTAAGTGGTTGGTGCGCGCCATGATGCAACAGGCAATGGCAACAGAATGAGTGAGACGAAATCCGACCTCATCCATAGCAAAGCACATCATGGAAATAGGTCACGTTGTTGACCCTGCCTTTTCGTTTCAAGTGTTGTTGCGTAATCGGAATCCGAAGTGGCTTGCCTTTTCCGAAGCTATGCTAATCAATAGTCGCCGTCCGGTCCTGTGTATGCATAAACTGTTGACTCACGCAGTTTGGCTGCCCTAGAACTGATAACAGTCCTTGTTTTGTACAAACCCAACCGTTGATTGTCTCTATTGTCGTTGCTATCCGCATGTCCTATATATTCCAACGTTTCACGTTCGTGACTGAAGAGAGTAAACGAAGTGTTAACATCTCGCGACGTATGTCTTCTATCGTTATTGGTGAACTGGATCAAGGGAACTCAGTGTTTTAAGGCCTACAAGTTGGTCAAAACAGCAGCGCGCGAATGAACAGGTGGTTTACGTTGTTCATCATCATCATCATCATAGCAGTCATGAACCTGACCATAAGGTACGGTAGCTCGGGCCGCCGCTCGCCTCAACAGTGACGCGGAATATCTTAGAAGAAAACGTTACTAGGACGGTTGAACAGTATTAAAACAAGACCAAGCCGAAGAACTAGAAGTGACATGGATACTGGTATGCCATTGACTGTGACTCATCGCCATCTCCGATAGCGGTTTGAGTGATCACGAGGACCCCATTCAGGCAGGCGACACCTACCCACTTTGCTCAATGGAACAGTCAAGGTCTTCATACTTCGTGACCACATTGTTGGTTCATAATTTTAAAAAAATTCATTTGTTCTACTGCTTACCAATGGATGATCACTTCCAGCAACCGAAACTTTTTGAATGCACAATACAACAGTTCCAGAAATAGTCGAATCTGAAAAATTGACGGTCCAATCAAATTTCAAGTGCTTTGTGATGTGATGTTTGGGTTCGGATGAAGACGATGGGTCGTGAGTACACATCATAACCATTGATTATAATACGGCTGTAAATTGTCCATGTAAGGAAAAAAGTTACTGACCAATATAATATTGTGTTACGTTAACTTTGTTATCACACGTTAATGGATAATTTATTAAAAACAGAAATCACGTGGAGTTTATAGGCTGCAAACTAAGATGACATTTCATTATTGTTACCTTCTGTATGCCGTAAGTAAGTTCAAGATGACTTACCGATAAAGACCGTATGGAAGAGGAAAATGAAACGTACAACGCGAGGGAAAAATCATCTAAAGTCTACTACAAACGCGTTGAAAGATATCTTTCGTTCGGAGAGGTTCAGCTTCTTGCGTAAAAAGCTTGAGCAGCGCATACTTAAGATTTCATCAAGACGAACTAAACAAGGAGGAATTGATCTATTTTCAAAATACAGTTCTAAATTTAAGTGTTCACGGATATTATGATTCAGATGGCGTCTCAACTTAACACAGACATAAAGTAGCTTGGAGTTCTTTTGAACAACTTGCCCAAGATAGCCAGAAGATAACAACTCCCATATTAGAAACAGTTTGTTCTCTTGATGAACTTGAATAAAACAATGAGAAGACGCAATTCATGTCATGTTCTCCGGAGTGACATTTCGTACATTCTGATCGCATATGGACATGTAACTAATTTTAAACGTGTCAAATTCCACTGAGCGGAAGTTATGGCTTAAGGGATTAAACGAACAGACACCAAAAATGAAAAATCAAAATTGTGGGAAATGCTGACTACCAGGGTAGCCGCAGTGTCAACACAAATTGTTTTTGAACACATAGGGGGGAATTATGACGTTTAATGGTCAAAGCCTCAGCAAACTGGAGTATGCGTTTCCGGTTGCTTCGAAAGATCACCGAGAACGCGTCAGAAACTTTGACTATGTGTCCTGTCTGTATTATGTGCCTTGCAACGGAAGATGCGGGGTGCCGTCCATCGGCATCTATACAGGCTCCTGGCGTCTCTAACTGCGTCTCCAGCCATTTAGGTACATGCTCCTTGATACGAACAGCTAGTTGTCGGTTTGTCCTCCCTATGTAGCTCATACTGCAGCTACACGAGTATTTATATAAACAGTGAGATGTGACAGACGTACACTGTTTGTTCGTAACTGGAGCGAATGGTAGAGTTCTCGTTCGTTGTATTACATGCAACTTTGCAGCGTTATAAGTCCTGGATACAGCCGCTGTTAGACGCTTCCTCGTCATTGTTGACCAGTTGTCCCCTAGAAATGGAAGTTCTAAGTACACTGTCCTTTTCGGTACTGTCGTCACCCCCATATTAATTCACCTCACTCTAAACAATCATAACCGCGTGTGACTAGTATGAAAGATAAGTAAACGTACAAATCTGTCTGAGCCGTTAGCGATGCTCACAGTTAGACATGCGGCAGACAAAAGTTGACAGTGAATTGTTTCGAAGCGCACCACCATTTTTATCTACTAACGACAGTGCATTAACGACTGAAACCGATGCTTAACTGCTATGCAATCATGAGGAAAAAAGAAAGAGCAAAGTTGAAAGATATGAGAAAGAAAAGAAGCGGCGTTTAACGAACGAAGATCCCGCCCATTTTCTGCTAAGTTCACGCAGTGGCCAGGCTTGTGCGCTGCACTGATCTGGATGCCTATGTGAAGTGAGGCTTTGACTACCTAAGATATAACTACATAAAACAGGCTAATGGGAAACAACCAGATGGAAGGCAGTTAGGCTCAATATTAGATAAGTGACTGAGCAGGAATGTTTAAGTAGTGATGGATAGTCCCGTAAATATATTGTGGAAATGTTTTTATAGCCGTAACCCAGTTGTTTTCTGCATGGGGAAAAGGTGACAAAAGGTATACTGGAATGAACAGCACTCTAAATTATTAGCAGTTGACTGCGGTTACAGATATAGTACCGGACACGGTCAAAAAACTTACAGCAGTTCTCAGTGGCTTTATGGGGCCTGAAATATAACCATTACACGCGACCGTAATCGGAGGCAGACATCACCATTCCACCCACGTTGTGTTCACCGGAGTTGTGCTAGCCCCTCATTGCCATGTGTGTCAGACTTTTGAGTCAATGGCTTCAAGTAGGGTCACCCAAAAAAACCTATATCCTCCTGCCTCGTAGGTCAGACCATTGAGCCAGAGACCCCAATCGGAGCTTTTAATCCAAATTGGATGGTGTGGTGGTCCTCGAGGCCATCGTGTTCCTGACGGACCGGTCTGCTCGATTTCACCTATCCCCTCTTCCTTTGATTATCTCATTATCACAGATTAAAATCAAGACAACTGACAAACTTCAGAGATTTAAAGCCCCCATTCTCTGAGAAAAAAGCCAGCAAGCTCATCGGATGAGCGCCTTTTGGAGTCTGAAACCAGACGTGTGCCGTACATACAAAAGGTGTATTTAATATCTAGTGCTGTCACTCAGTTGAATTATCCATTGGAAAATGCGGTGATTTCTCACGATCTCTAGGCACGATTAGGTCGAATAACGCGGTCAAGCTAGAATGTGAATCGCACTGAGCTATGAGGTACAGTAAGACTTGCTCGACTGGATCTCTGCAAACCACCGTTTATGCGCTATCAGACTTAGCACCCCGGACAAAGCCTGAACAAACAGATAAACAAATGTTTACTTATCGTATCTATAAATGACTCGACAGATAGTAGTTCACAAGTCAAGAACGATTTATACGATGTTCATCCTGATTTCTTAAGACGGACTAAACCTACATTCATAATTGTGCTTAATGTATGCATAAGGCCTCTTTTTAAGGTCTGAGTGATAGGTTCCGTGTCCGGACACGACGTGCATAAAATGATGATCGATATATTGTAATGGTGCATAATTCATGAAGTGTGTATATTAACTTACCGCATCTCAACAAAAAGGACGGTAATACGTCACACGGAGACTGCTCTGTGCTACCAAACCATGAATGCGATTTGGCCATATGGCCGTCAGCTACCGGTGGCGTAGATTACTTAAAGATTGTCGTTCATTTTGCGACAAGGCTTTCATTCAAGCCATGCTTTTCATAGGTTCACAGGTTGCCACGAGAGAGAAAGATCTTTTCTTCTGCGTTTCTGTCTGTGTTGGCCGGTGTAAAATCGTGGTTTGTAAGTGTAAAGAAAAAGTGAACGGAACTGAATCAGATGTAACTTCAATGAAGCTGCTGGCTGTAATGATTTCAGCAACGGACACTGAAACAACATTCAGTCAGACATGCGCATTTGATGATCTTCGAGGCTCAGCCAACGTAGTGGTTAGGAAAAGTGTAGCACTGGTTGTCTCCCACGAATGTGTCGAACACAAAAAAGGACATCAGCCCTCGAATGCTGTCCATGCGCCTGCGATTCGGTGTAGGCAAGTATGTCACATTTGTTAATGTTTATCATCCAACTCTATGAAACACTGAAGTCACACTTGTGTCACGCTGATGATACGGAGGACCGCTTTCATGATCAGCTGTCCACCACAATCCGGTCGGCACTGGTGAGTGACCCACTCTCTGTTCCAGATGACTTGAACGCTCGAGTCGGACGCGACTCAGCAGCCTAGCAGGGAGTCCTCGGACTCTATGACATCGGTTCAACGAGAATGGTGATCGTCTTTGCCATCTGTGTGCCACTCAAGAGCTGGTTATCCCAAACACCCGATCCCAGCCGAATGCGAGCGACATCACGTGGTGGGCTCAATCAAGAAGCGGTCATCACCATTTGCTTGATTATGTGACTGTGTGGCAGCGCCACATTTGTGAAATGCGTATCACGCGAGTGATGCACGGCGCTGAATGTAACATCGATCAAAGGCTGGCCAGGACTAAATTGTTTACCCATGTCTGTGGTTTATGTTCATTGTAGATCATCCGGACAACGGCAGGAGTTGGATGCCAAACAATCAGATAACTGTGAGACGAGAGCTATTTTTCAACGTGCCGCCAGTCTGCAAGACGCTCCCCGAGGGTATGTGGTAACAGCTCAAAGAACAGATCACGGCAGCATTCAATGAGACTCTAAACGTCGAACACCAAAAAGGTCCGGGCTGGTTCGACGACCACAACGCGGTTATCTCAATCTTGATATGAAAGAAGAATGCCGCGTTTGCCGCCTCCACAATGGACCCAGACAATGAAAACAAGAAGGTGACATTTGGTAGTATTCGTCGTCAACTAGCCCAATATGTTCTCGGAAGCAAGAACAACTGGTGGATGAAGTAGGGTGAGCGGGTGCAGGGCTTCGTAGATCGTCGCAAACATCAGGAGTTCCACGATTCGTTCAAGATGATCTTCGGTCCATCGATCCAGTCCACTAAAGCACTGGTAGACATGGAAACCGGCTGGTCCTGCATCCAGCCAAAGGACATCATGAAGTTCTGGCGCAAACACTGTGGTAGCATACTGAACCGTTCTGCTACCATTGATTGGGTGACCGTAAACAGCTTGTTGCAACAAACCATCAAACCTTCACTTGCTCTCACCTCAGATTTGCCAGAGGTGCAGACAACGATTGGTCAACTGTGCAGCGAGAAGGCTGAAGTCGAGGGTGGATTGACATGTGAAATCCTGAAGAATGACGGACCGGCGTTGGAACATGCACTGTTCCAGCTGGTTTACTGCATCAGGGAGCACGAGCCGATGCCGCAAGAATTTGAGGATGCCCTCATCGTACTCTTATTCAAAGGTAAGGGTAGCAAGTAATGCGCCGACAGATATCAGGGTATAGGTCTACTGAGATATGCAGGCAAGGGGCTTGCAAGAATTCCCATGAACCGACTGAATACGGGAGTCTTGGAGACAAATGTTCCTGAGGAGCAATGCGGATTCCGAACTAATTGCAGTACGATCGATCTGGTGTTTGCTGATCGACAAATTCAGGAGAAATGCCGGGAACGCAAACAGCTCCTGTATGCTCTCTTCGTAGACTTCACCAAGGCCTTCGATTCCGTGAGCCGCGAGGCGTTGTGGACGGCGTTTGGTAAGTTTGGATGTCTAGGTAAGTTCGTCAATTTGATTAAGTTGTTGCAGGTGGGCATGAGGGCGAAGGCACAATCGTGTGGATCGACTTGTGCTGATTTTGACACTGTCACTGGCGACAAGCAGGGCTGTGTCCTAGTTCCATCCCTACTTAGTTTATATTTGACAGTTATCGTAACAGTCGCTTTTCAGAACTCTGGGGAATACGGCGTTGAGGTTGAGTAACGTACGGATAGGCGCCTGCTGAATATTCGACGTTTCAACGCCCCAACCCAGTCACATACCTCGACGATGCGCATGCTTCCGTTCCTAGATGACGGCGCGCTATTCGCACACAGCGAAGACGAACTACAGCGATTGGCCACAGCTTTTGCGACCGGGGCATCCAGGTTTGGATTGGATATCAACACAGGTGAGACATTTTCTTTCTTACAGCCTTCTCCGGGAGGATGAACTATCTGTGCACCTTCAGTCCAAAGTGGCATCAATGGAGATGTTGTCCACAGCCGCGCAGGTAGCAATTTGTCCACCGGTTTACCCGTGGACCGCGAGTTGAGAGCTTGTGTGATAAAGGCTAATGCGGCTTTCGAACGTCTTGAAGGACATCTCTAGAAGAACCACAGCCTAAAACCGAGCACTAAGCTCTGTTTCTACTGCTCAATGGTGCTTTCTATACTGCCGCACGGCAAAGAACCATAAACATTGCATCAGTGGAATGTGCGTCATTTGAGCCGCTTCTATGTGCAATGTCGGAGGTGCATCACTGGTATTCGACGGTCGGATATGGTTGTGAACACTGAAATACTGCGGCAAGCGGACATGAACGCGGTAGAAGCCGTATCCCGAAGCACCTTCTGTATGGACAACTGAAATCAGGTAAACGAAATCCTGGTAGTCAAAAGCGGAGATTCTAGAATGTTGTGCAGGCAAGCCTTCCACGTTGTAACATTGACTGTAGATGTTGGGAAGACTTAGTGTTAAACCATACGGCCTGGAAGAATGCGATTCAGAGGGGCGTACTCCAATTCAACGAGCAGCTATTGCGCGACCGAACACGAAAGCGCGCGGTACGCAAGGGAATTATCGGTGTTATAAGTCGTAGTGACGTGACTATAGGGCGTTGTGATGTGTGCGGCCGTGAACGCGCTGGCCGCCTTGGATTAGTAGGTCACCAGCGTACTCATAGTGCACCACCGGCGAAGGGACGATGAGTACGTTAGGCGTTAGGTTAGGCGTTATATCGGTATATCCATATATCGGTATATCCATTCTATTTTTGTTAATGATTGCATCGACCAAGACCATGGTAGTTTGGCAACTAATCCGCTCCTCTTTTCAGAAACTTGGCCTCAGCGGTCTTCTATCCATTCTTTTCCTCAGCTCTGTCGATTTACTGTACGATGAATGGTTTGCCTTTTCTTTCTGCAATCCACCCTGAATTTTTTCATCTTAATCCTTCCTAGAGTGAACCAGCATACGCCCCTATACTGAAATTCGTCTTGCATTACAATCGACAGATTTCTTCTCAGTTTAGATCTTTTCATTGCAGTCTCTCTTTATCTGTTTACTATCCGAGAGATAAGGTTTTCCTTTTCGTGCCATCTACTCAATTTCATAACCGTCACAACGAGACTGGACCTTGACGTGTTGTGACGGCTTGCGCATGTCGATGACCAATTGGGCTAAACTGAACAGCGTGGCCACTACATCAACAAGGTCACTCATACCAGACAGGCCAATAAGTGGAGGTCTGACAAACCAGTCTCCTGGTCCTCCAGGTTGGAGGTTGGAAGAAGTTTGGCATCTTTTTCCGAGAAATGTACCAGTTCTGGTACACTGCTACCCACACGCTTCATTGCGGTACAGGCTTTTGAGCCAAACGCTTAGGTTGAGATCCCTAATCGTTCTCCTGTCTGGGTTTGAGCGTCCTGGCAGTATCTCAGCACACATACAACCATGAATAATCACAACAACAGCAATTCCATACTACCTCGGCCGTCTCGCAGTATAAACCGGGTCGCCCTATCTGTTGCAAACAGCAGGGTGTTACTGCTGATCCCTCCCCCACTGTCCTTTCAAATTTAGTTCTCAGGCCCCTCCCAAACATTAGCCGGCTGAACACAAAGGCCTCACTCACACACCTAATGGTCCTATTCCTTTAGGTTTGCACCAGTTAGGTGGTGTGTGAGTGGAAACGCAAGTGGTGCAGCGCAAGCCATTTGCGTTGATGATTAGGCGCAGGAGTCCTTTGGCTTCGGTCACTGTGACAAACTAATCTGCTTCGGATGCTACCAACCATGTGCCAATCGAGTATTACTTCAAAACTCCCAACCTATTCAGCCGTGACCACATAGCTGGGCAATGCGCTGCAATATGAACAGATTCTAATTGTGAAGCAGTTCTGTCTACAAAGCAGCCTGTCTGTTCCAGTACTAAGCTTCGGCCAATGATCCGTTAGACTTTTATTCTTATTTAGTGGGAGATGTGTCAGTGGATGCCCTAGTGTGTGAAGCATTTTGTAAGTAACGATAGTATCTCCCCTGGGGTATCTGTAATTCACTGAAAATTGGCCTGACTCACTTTTTCCTGGTAGGGGATTTTTTTGGCCACACAATTCTTCTAGTGACCCGTCTCTGAACACTTTCAATGAGTGCTAAATCTTTTTTGAGGTAAGAAAGACAGGCCTGCGTGTTTGTTTTCAGGTGTGGGCAGAATACAGAGGCGAATATAGTGAAAAGAACTGCCAAAGTCACAGTCGGCCGAACGGTTTTAACTCTTATCCTAATGGCTAAGCTGCTTCTGATAAACAGGGTCAATGCCATCAAACTTCTGGTAGCTGCATATCATTTACTGAGTCTTACAAACCGAGTCAACAACAAACCCGTGCAAATTATTTCCGTCCACAACACAAGTTTCGAAGGTGCCACATGAACACAAGCGACCTCTACTCTCGAAACTTCATTCATAACGTCTAAAACTGAAATATGTGGATGGCGTTTTGTGCCAGGTGCTAAACAGTGTACTGAGACTCTAAATGAGTTCTTTCCAAACTTAAAATGCCTCACCACGGGATGCAGTTTTAAAGCTGTAACGCCCGCAGAGAATCCGGACAACATAAATCGCGACGTGCACATTAGTGGCTTGAAACTGAAGCACATGCGACCGACCACTAGAATTAAAAACAGTCGATTTTAGACAGCGTTGGAACAGGCGACACTATCAGAACTAGCATAAACGCGGTCTCAGCTTCACCAAATCTAAATTCTACTCACATCCTGTGATGTTACACCGAGTACCATAGATAAACCAGATGGAGCAAGCAGCTGGAAGATAAGAGAAGTACTTTCAGTAGCAACCAGACCTGCCTGCTTCTTCCGCGGTTACAGTGCACAATTCCCGTCAGAATGTCACGAGGGGGAACTACATTCAAAATTAGGGAGAGACCAGACAATTTCAGAAATGTTGCAGGTCATGTTTCGCTGACAAACATTATCACAGACGATACCACTAGTGCACTGATCCTTTTCATAAACATAAAAGCGACGCCCGGAGGTCTAACAGGCGATGTTACAAACGAATTCGTTGACAGAGTCCGTCTCCAGACTATCACAGGGAATCCAAGATCTACCATTCCTTCTTCAATCAAGGAAACAGTATCATACGATCGAAATATAAAGAGTTTTTGACTGCAAGTAAGGCTGACAGTCGTCTGGTTCACGTGCTAATGTGTAATCTTATCATGGCATGCTCATTACTTGCAAGTTGGTCGTGGCGTACGTTATGCCATCGCCATCGATCTAGCATCTGATACCCGACTGCAGATCTATTGCTACGAAATCTCGACTTCACTCATTTTTAAACAGATCGCCTGTTACACCGCAAGCTCAAAATCTGTTTAATGAACCAACAATAGTCACAAACCATGACAGCCGTTGATAACAGCCAGAAGAGTAATTGCTACACACATTTGGATACTCTCAAGAAGCGATGAGCTAACGGAAAAAGTAGCAAGTTTCAAAGTCTTCAGTGTCAAGTGTTCCTTGCTAAATTTTCATCGAGGAGAGAGAAAAGAAATACACTGCCTTCGAAGTTTGCGGTAATATTTACACAGTTCGGTGCGACTATTTCGGAGTTCTCGAAGGAATTGAACACTGTTGTAGTTATCGACGACAAAATAAAGTGAAGAAATACAATATATGGTTACCTAGTTAATCAACTACATGGTGTGCGGAAGAGACGTCATGAAACATAATGTTAGGCTGGTTCAATTTTTGTGTCACAAAAAGTACACAATTATTTTCGATGACAATAAATGTAAAATCCTTCTATAACTAACCAGCCTTCATGGTCATCAGGCTTTAAAAGAAACTGTGCTCTGCGAGACCTGGTGCCATCGCACAATCTGACGTCACGGCAGCCATTCTCTGGGGCACAACAAGAAATGGCCCAATCCAGAAGGTATAAGTTCACAGGCTAAAAATAGTAGTCGTGGTCACAGCCGATAATACTGACGGTTGAGAAAAATGCACCCGAGACTGTAATCTCAGCTTTCGTCTCCAGAACGCGCTGTCCAATCGATAGACCTTATCAAACGGTTGAGAAGGAAGCTGCACAAGAGTACCATCCTTCTTTTCTGAAAGATAATCTAACATTCATTTCTGTTTGGAGGTTTGTTACATTCACATACGATGGAAAACGAAAGGAGACAGTGAAACACTAAAAGATCTGGTGCTGGCAAACGGCATTGTCATTTTCACTGCGACATAACATATAGATCAAGAGAAGAAAAATAAACGTATGATGCCTTGAAAAGGGAGGTCTAGCAAACGGTCCCAAAGCCACTCAGTCAGAATATACCCAAAGCCTAGTGCTCGAAGGTTGTTTGATAAGATATCATGACATAACCTATTGAGTGCTTCGGACAAGTTAAGGAAAATAACGTCCGTGGGTGCGATAGCGTCCATGACAATCGTCCACCAATTCACTGCTTCCATGAAATTTGTCTGGCACACGAAAGCTGTATTGGGAAGTCTTCAGATGCCCAATACCATTTAGGAGATCCTATATAGCGTCGTTGATCAGGTTTGAAATACTCTTGGAAATCGCTAACAATGCCACCGGACGGTAGTTTTGAGAGGCTTCACGGCCTCCTGAAGATACCGTATGCTTTTTCCAAATCAGCCATAAATTCCGTCACCATCAGGGGTAAAGTAAGTGATGTGTCTACTGGTTGCTAGAAGATGTATGCAAATTCATTAAGCATCACTGGTACAGCCTCCTCAGAACCTGGGAATTCCTCCATCATTAAATTCAACAGTTAACGCACCACAGGTGTGGCCTTAAAGTCCAAGAAGCGGAGGCAATGCTGGACGTACTATGTTGGGATAGCAGCGTGCGGGATGTTAGTTATTTGTGGTCGCGCACAGCAAAATATTTTGCCGTAGTTTCCGGCTAGTGTATATACTACCTCAAAATGGTTACGGGTGAGTTGGCTGTCTAACCTTCTCATGTATATGACATTGGTGGCTTGGCTTGAGTCACATAAGATATATGGTGGTTAAAACCTTCAAGATTAATTAATGTTTTATTCAGTAGTCGTCTTTGGAATTCTTTTGTGTCCTGCTTGCTTTGTTTGTTACTGATGTTTCTAACCCGTAAATAGACCCCATGGCAATGACAACTCTACGTGGGCAGGTATCAATTCCACGCGGTTCGTTTCCTTTTATCAGTTTTGACAGACCTGTTGCGTACATGTGGTTTCGGTTTACTGGGTTTCGGTGTGCAACGTGAAATGCTTTTGCAGACTCCTTTGCTCAACAACCTTTTTGACCCGGTCCTAATGTTCATCTATCGAGTTACGCTTCTGCAACTAAGAAGCGAAATTCAGGAATTCTTTTATAGCCTGATTAAGTCCCACCCGATGACCCATTCGGGTTGGTGTAGGTTAGTTGTGTAAATGAACTGGATTTGAATGACACCATAATCACCAGTATTAAGGGATAAAAAACTGTTAGACGGCTGGCCACAAGTGGTTAACTGATCAGATTCTAGTTTGGTTGCGGTGTGCAACCGCATCGTCATCGAGTTGCGCGGTTCGCACACTCGTTCACACCAGGATGGCGGACTATGCAAAGGAAAGAGGCATATTAAATTTCACATCACGATAGCCACAGTAATATTCAAGAGGATTAAATCTCCCGTCAGTAACACAGGGAACGCCGACCTATCTGCGTGACTAAGAGCTTCCAGAGTACGTGTATTTGTGTCAGTAGAACCAATTTGTCAATGGCAGATAGCAGCCACTAGACATGCTCATATCTTCGACAACCGAGCAGTAGCTCAAACTGCCTCCGGTACACTATCGAGGACCGCTGTGTAGCCTACAAGCTTTAACATATCGACTGATATGAAGGATACCACCTTCAAGGGTGCTTCCTTTACGATCTGTCCCACTCGACTTGCGCTCACTGGAAACTGAACCCAACGGTCGACGAGGGCTTCGCGCATCCAGGTTTGAGAACCCCAATTACCACAAGCCTAAGAACTTTACGAACCTGGTGCATTTACGGAAGTATGCTTAGCAAGCACTGTGTGCTTGTATACAAGCAGTTCAGTGACTTAACTAACATGAAGCAGCTGAACGACTGATTTCATGAAGTGCTGGAGACACTAGCTGATTGAGTGAATGTCTCGATGGACAGTTTGGACGAAGAGCGTTACACGCCTGGCTGTTCCGGGGAAGATTTAGTAAGGAGGGATATACAGCGCTCATCAGATTCTTTTACATTGCTAGTCTCACCGGAGCTGGTATAGCAAGGTTTTGACACTTTTCCTAGTTGTTTATCACTATTGTAGCTGGCGCAATATCAAACGGTATCAACAACGGCTCCCGTTTCGAAATAGGATCATAATGATGCACTGTTTGCTCTTCAAACCGTGATCGGCACTGACAATAGCTGTGAATTTGCCGATGGGGATCTCTTAACGGAAAATCATTCTTCCAGGACCCTGTCCACTATGCTCTTCGATAGGGAGGTGACCACCAAAGGCTTAGTGCTAAGTATATGAAATAAGTGGGAGAGGTGCGGTAAACAGCGTACATTACTGATTATAACGTCATTTATATTTATCTTTGGGAAGGTAAACTGCCATTGGAGCAGATCGTGAGTAGAGCTGTCGAGTTGATTCTCTTTAGCGACCTCTCTTACCCTGATGCTCAACAGTAATGGAGGATAACATGAAAGCCAACTTTACTTGATTTATTTCGAGATATCCTGTCAAACATGACTAGCAGTAGAGTCGCCCTGGGCCGCAGCTGAAGCTAGTGGTTATTTTATGTCGATCTCTGAACTCGGCCGAAAGTGTACTGCAAAGCAAACATCATGGCTCGGTACAAGCATCCTCATTCCCGCTGGCATCCGACTAGGAGTGAACAATTTTTCGCAGATTTCGCTAAACAGATGAGCATCGTGCTGCTAACATTCTATAAATCAGGTGGAACTGGCCTCGAGCATGTGGAGGATAACGACCAACGACGCGCTTGGAACGGCATTACTGAATTGCTGCGAAGTTGCTGTAAACTTATCAGAGGTTCAGAAGACCCATGCGTCTTTGTGAAATGACTTCGGACTAGATTCTCAGGTAACAATTGATGGGTTATATTCCTTTGTACGAGCTTTGACTTTGGTAGGTGAAACTTCGACTTAGTCTCACTACCACTTGCTTCTAAGCTAACGTCTGCTTGCGCGAGCTTTGATATTGGCAAACGTACCACCTGGTAAGGAAACACAGTTAATGTAATTGTGATTACAAAGAGCTGAGCTGAAGTCCCACAGATATCGTCCCCTGTTTGGAATACCAGGCGTTCCATCTGTGACCGCCTACGTCAAAAGCTCCTTCATCCTGTTTATGCTGACGAAAAACAGTGAAGTAGGATGAAACTGCTTGCAGGCAAAGTGAATACAACCAAAAGAGTCCGCCCTGCTAGCACAATTAGGTATAGATTACACACGCGTGTGGCTGCTATAGGAGCTCAGATATGAACTCATCGAAACTTTCTTCAGTCATGCAACTAATTACATGCAGCGAATACTTGCTTTTCTTTCAACACACTCGAAGTTTCTACGAACTTTCCACCTGGCGCGCTTTCGAGTGCTGCCGAGTGGAGCTGCATCCCATCTCGCGCTTCTTTTTGTTCTTTTCTTGGCTGCTGCCATTGATTCCAGACCAGGCTAAAACTAACTACTAATCATATTTCTAAACACTACCGGAAATATACGGTTTGTTTCCCAACCCTACCACGTTCTTTTAGTTCGATGCCTAGGCATCCACAACAGCTGTTGAAATTATGTTTCGATTGCTCTACAAGAATGGCGTTCAAATTGATAACGGACGAGGGTCGAGCGGATACCCACTTGTCAACCACACGGTATAATCTTACCACACTCACATGGGTGGGTTTCATTGTGCATTCGGTTGCACACCCAACCGACTGCTCACGTATCGAACAATGAACATCATGGTTGTTGAGACATATCCACTGGGTGCAGCTACCGCAAATGTTTACTGTGGACTTCGGAGAGGGTGCCAAATCCAAATTGGCTGAAGTAACCAATAAGCGCGAAATCTTCAAACAGACCTACGACAAATAATTTTGATAACCAACTCCAATTCGTATAAAGAGGACATAAAGAACAATAGTGAGACTTGACTGCTGCCGAGATGTTGAAGTAGTATAAATGGAATCTGGAGGTGAACAGTAAAACTGTCGCCCTTTTCAATTATCAGTCGACCAACAAGTATATTTGTTGTCGTATACGACGGCAGAAATGGAGAATTACGATATTTGAGGAATTTAAGGAACTGGGTTCTTTTCTAGTGAAAGATTCAATAAGCAATCTTTACTCTCCACTAAGGAAATCGGAAGGCCCCGACGACTCTACACGACTGCAGCGCGCGTTACAGAAAAAACAGTCGAAAAAGTGCCGCAGAAACGACCTTCAAAATTAGAACAGCGATTCAGCGATTGATACACGGGTTCAAGGCAGAGACCCAAGGGTCCAGGATCCAGTCGATTTTTCTTGTTCAGTGTTAGGCGGGCGTCTGTTGATCTGAAAAACGTTCATTGAAAACAGGATGTAGCACCGCTCTTGGGAATTACAGTTAAAATCAAAAAAAAAAATAAGATTACACGCATAAATGGAATTCTGGAAAATGAGTCAAGCACTGCTTTAAAGCGATCGCTAGAAGTGCTACTGACGACCTCAACAGGGAGGCTGTTCCAGAAGTTGACAACCCTGCAAAAAAAACTGCTGTCTAAGAAAGGTCAAAGGACAAAACTTGAAAGGCTTCATGTTATGTCCTCGTCGACCGTCAACGTTCGCAACTGCGAAGAGCTGATCAATGAGGCCCACTCTGAAGAGGAATTGTGTGATAACTGAATCACCACAGAGTCCTTGAGGTTCAAGTGGGCATGGATCAAGAATTTAAATTCAAGACTCGTACGCGGCACTACCTAGGCATGTGACCAGTTTTCAAGCCACGCGCCGGCACGCTCAACGGCTAATATGTCTTTCTTCAGACAGGTGTAACGTTTTGCACACTATTTTCTATTTCA
>JTDE01004423.1:6766-24375 GCA_014338405.1 Paragonimus skrjabini miyazakii
CTAAAAATAGCTGATACTCAGCGCACAGCTGCGACAATCACCCGCCATTATCTGACCGATGTGACAATATCCCAAACTTGCCACCTAAACGAGATTCGGCCTCACCAAGACGGCCGACCTGAGCATTTATATCTCCCGCCAGAACGACTATATCGGAGCTACGTGTCGACCGGAGGAGAGCGGCCAGAGCTGAGTAAAACGTGTCTTTGACGCCGACGTCACCATAGTCAGTAGGAGCGTAAGCAGACACAATGAATAAATTTGTGAAAGTCTTGCGTCTAGAGTCAAAAATATTTTATAATCTTAGTAATTTTCTGATCGTTTTCTTTCCCAATGCAATAATGATTCTACAAATTTCGATGAACAACGAATGTATTGTTTTGTAACCGATTAACAATTGATTACGTAAACATCTTTAAAAATTGGTGACTGCATAATGCTTAAGAGAATACGATTGTGGTTGATGTTTGTGCTAATTCACACCACGATAAAATGGACACTGTTCTTTTAACTAGACTGACATAAATGAATTGTTTGCCTACACTAAATATGCACCTAATTTACATTTCCCATTTCTGGTTGTTTCACTCCCGTTGGTCAAGTTTGAGAAACAGAAAGAAAGGTTGAAATTAAAATTGCACTATTTCAAAAAGTTTAATCATAACTTTGATGCCACTCTAACTGGTTTTAAGTTGCAAAACAAATGGCACAGGCGTAATTTACAAGTTGACCCTGGGATTAGAAATACAATTGTGATATTTCTCGATCATTCTAATCTTCCAACATCGTTATTATCAGTACTACCAGCAATACACTGACGTTTCATATCGATAAGCAAATGGCTTGAAACCACAGAAGAAAAATGCTTATGTTTAACTATAAAATGAAAAGGAAGGATGAGATCTAATTCTTGAATTCCCTAGTTCCAAACTTAAACAGCCAACATCAAGCTTTTATGGAGGCACGACCGGTTTCGCGGTTTTTGGTGCTCACAATTTCACACAATGTCACATTTACATGCGACATCTTCTAGATACCGTGTTAGTTGAAGGTATTTTGCATATAGGTCATTTGTAAAAATGATGTTCTCATAGTCAGTTTTAAGGGGCATTTTGTAAAATTCCTTGCAAAATGCATTATGTATGAGGTGTTGATACCTCTCAAGCAGTAATTTTGTTTTGTAGTGCTCGACCAAGTGTCGTAATTCTACCGCTATAGTTTCCTTAATGAGATGAAACAGTTAACCATAGTAACTCAAGATAAACCTTAGATATTTGGTAACATTTGGTAAAAATTTAGGTAAACATACTTTAACAATTGAAAACCTGAAAGTGTTAGACACAAATTCTGGTAAATATTTAATGTTTTGTACATGTATCAGTCTATTTTAAATGTCAAAAAATGTTTCCTCCTGATTTATATTACTGCTTGTCACATCTTCGGTCTGGGACAGGAAGTTGTTTTTCACAAAGCTAGCTGCTGCAGTTTGTCCAAGTAATAATATATCATTTACTCTCACTTTAATTAACTTTCGGTAGGTATCATAAAACAGTTTCAATGGAGAATGTTTAAAGTACAAGACCGATTGTAGGTGGGAAATCTGTTCCACAAACCGGCTTCCAGAAGTTAACCGTGCATATTGAGTTTCTAGCTCTCCAAAAAATGGTTTGTTAACTAATATCGGCTGAGTAATTGATAGCGTCGATCGCTAATGTGCTGTCGCGAATGATGCCAATGTTTATAGTTATGCCTTTTAATAGTTTGATTGCACACTCAGCACACTGTTGAGCTCCTCCTTCTTCAGACCAAACAATGGCAATAAACGCATTTAGTGTTTTTAGTCTCTCCATACAATAATGAATTCTGCACAATGGTTAACTGCTTATCAGAAGGACGACTTAGACGCAAAGTAAGTACCAGCAACTGTCGGCAATTATGCAAAGACCCGGTTTCTGGTGCATTCCATTAGTTTATCTCGTTTTATTGTAAAACAAAGAAAGCAAGTATTAGATAAAATCTCTTATTTGAGTGTTACTATGATAAACTACTTACTTGCCTACTTGGTTACCTTCACAAGAAACATGCTCGAGTGTCAGATTCGTAAGAAAATATCGCTTTACACTTTTGTAAGCCGGATGATTGCGGTGAAAGAACATGAGTTAGTAACTCATATTTCTCATTCGTTGACGCAGTACAGCCACAGTCTCACACAACAGCAAACGTGAAAGTTAGTGCCGTCGACCGTTTTTTATTACAAAGCTGATTCCATATTAAGCCCAGTCATATTGATGCTTTTGCATTACAGACTAAGAGCAATTTCGTAAGATTCTTGAAGATTGGACCAGTGAATATTGTGAGCAGTCTTCATATAAATAGAATGTTTCATTGTTGTACGATGTATGATAGAAAAATATTGAATTGTGTGTCTATATATTTCAGTAAGTAATTTGGCCCCAATAACTTTCACACAATCAAGCGCTTACTTTCACGAGGTAGACTAGACCACATCTAGGCTGGTTAGTCTGAAACTATTCAGATATTGACAATTAAACTGGAAGTAGCCGGGCCAAAACTTGTAGACTATAGGGGGCTTCGGGTGTCGCACAGAATAGTACTAATTGTAGAAGGTATGCAGCAAATGTAATAAAAAGAATACGTCATAGTATGTTAGGCATAAGCAACGCAACATATAGCAGAGAAGGAAACAATAAAAATAGAAATAAGCTGGCAGCACAATGAAACACATTCTCAAAACGAATGCACCTTTGATTTTAATCCGTTTCCACTTCTGTTGGCATGTCCAACGCAGATATGTAACGTTTTTTGGACCGACCTGGAAGCTTGTAAGGCATTACGTAAGCAAGTCTTGTATGTATAACCTCTATCTTTCGTACTTACTCTGTACACTGAGCACATGTTTGTCCATTTTAGCCAAACCAAAATCTTTCAAAACGAGAACGAAAAGCCAACATTCATAAAGCGTGTCCCAGTAACCGAGGCTTATGCACCGAGGCTAGCAGGCTTATATGCGTCTTAAACGTTTCTGCACCGAAAGCACGTCAGTAAACGCTTTAGCATTGCTTATACGGAATTCATTTTACACATGTCGCGCTGCAAAGACATCTTTGATTTAAAAAACAGCAACAAATAAACAGTCTGGGCACTTATCGAACAAAAGGCTGTTTTTCACATCTAAAAAGTGTTCTGGGGCGTTGTATGCTCTAGTCTTCAGTGAACACGAATGTCATACCGACACCACAGGTGATGGCGGTTAAAAATGTAGCCCGAAATCTAGCTTTTCGATTGCTGATTTTAAACGGTCTTCATAGCCGACACAACTGCCCAGGTAAGCAACTTCGTTGACATTTCCAATGATGAGTCCAAGTACAGGCTCGTGCTAGAGTAAGGTGCCGACCGAGGCGATATCTCTGGTTTGCTCGAGACAATTCGTGCAGTCTTTGTGGCACTACGTGCCGTGCACAACGTATCGCTAGCATATTTTGGGTCTCAGATTCGTTTACCGGGGATTGGCTCTACACTTCTGTGTTAGTTGTCCACCAGGATATTTTACAAGAAGTCATCGACGACAGAATGGTAGAAGAAAAGTGAGTATATGCAACCTCACTGAAGACGACTCATGATACTAAAGGAAGACACTAATTCATTCTATACTCTCGGTTGGTGGCGGATAACGGGAAAATAAACGTTGAAACCGTTTGCCCAATCCTAATGTTGTACTATAAAGCGACAATGGATCGGTCAGCTGATAGATTGTCTTTTGCATCGGGATTCGGTTAGGCGGCAAATCGGATTGGTTTTTATCACATATAAGTATATCAAGTGCATGAAGTTTCAAGTGGAACATCACCCACAACTAATTGCAGTTCTCACCTCCAGATAAACTTTCCAGCCAGTGTGTTTCAAAAATAAACATCAGATTCGAGTTTCGCTATTGTTAACTCTTGTCAGTAGTATGTATTCAAGAGATTCAAACATCAGTCACGCTTCTATTAGACAACTGTACGCTGACTCCACATCAGAGATGACCGTGTTATCATGTCTGAAGTCTACAACCACTTTTGTCCGCTGTTAAATCTTTACCATTTTAAGAATGTACGCTGTTAGTGAGCTCTGTCGAACGCAAAGCTCGAGACTAGTACTTCTTTTCGGAAGAGGCCGACTGCAGTGTATATCAGAAATGTGAAGGCTGCAATAGGCCGTAGGTGATGTTCAGATCGAAATTAGCCAACTCCCGGTCACTCATCTGTACATAATGTTATTTCTACTTACTTCATCAACTTTTCCACACAAACGGGCTATCACTAGCCAAATAGTTTTTTTTAAATACTCGTTCATTCGAAACTTTTCGAAAATGTCTATCACTAATGTAAAAGCTGTCAACGATGTTTAACACAGTGTAACAGATGAAACTCAACTTGGATGACGTGTTACTTCTGTGAAATGTAGCAATTTTCCCTCATCAAAACAACTACTTGCAGAAGTAACATGAATCCACATACCACTTTTTGATGTTAACCTAAATTACTTGGTGATTCGCACAGTTTTCTCTTTTCAGGACGGTTCTGCCAACGTCACATTAGGGGTAAGTGAATCAACTGTGTCGAGGGTATTTATCTATTTCATGGAAACACTGTGGAATGCATGTTGCAAAAAGATAATAATCATATTTTTATTTGTCGGAGTTGATTTTTATATCTATATGTTCTACCAAACACCCATATTATAAGTCGCTGGCCAGAAAATTTTCACAATAATCGTTTTCTTTTTTTCTCCGAATGAATTGCAAAGAAGACATTCCATAAGATTTCTCGATGACTTTTATCTGCTTTTACTCTCAGATAATAACAATGTGTCTCAGTTAAAATGTTTGTATCTGTATAGTTGCAACACGATAGTACAGAAAAATAAATTTCTGATGAGTAGTATCACATCATCAGAACAGAAAGAAGACATATATTGCGATATTTTGACATTTCATTTACTTTCATCGGTCGCAGACGTAAAACGTGCCAGTTATGTACATCATACAGATAAGGAAAAACAACGACTAGATACGCCTACAAGCACATCAAATATTACGTGATCACGACCATGGCAACCCGATAGGTTGCCTCAACCACTTTTGTGCACATAACGTCGATTGGCAAGTTCGGATGAGCATCGCTTTGCAGAAAGCTAATAACTTCGGGCTTCGATTGTGAAACAATATCTTGAATGAGTTCATTGGGTCAATATGGTGACCTGTTGCCATATATATATATATATATATATATATATATATATATAATTATATGATAGTTTCATTAGTGAAACCCGCCCCACAAACCGTTATTCTGTTCCTTATCATCCTTAACTGCCGGTACTGACTTACACGTTACTATATATAGCACACAACGGTAGAAACATACCGAGTTTAGATGGAAATGAAAAGGTACGATTTAAGACTTATTTTGAAGTCAAGTTACAGGTTTGGTTGTTTTTTCCTCATAAGTCTTGCGACAGGCCGAAGTCAAGTTGCTTGAATATGTAGTCCGAAATCAGTTAATTATTTACTACCGATCTTGGGTGGTGCTTCAAGTGAGGGTAGTTTAATCTGCGTACTGAAAAGTGTCTGAAACACCAAGTTGGTCATTTCTGATGGAATGCATGGAAGTAAACTTTCAATGATCCACGGATGTTCGCACGCCAAAGCTTTAAACCGATCAATAGAAATGGGCTGAGTGAGGGTGCACTGTAACTTCTCACAAAGATAATTGATCGTATCTCGTACGGGTTCATCGGGATCTATTTCCGGATTCTGAGCTGCGACAGAAACATCAAAGGTGTCATGAAGAAGTCTTCGCACTTCCACGTTCCTTCGAATCAGTCCATCGGAATCCAGATCCATGATCCGAAATGCTAGTTCTGCTCTTTCACCCAAAGTTCCTCTGAGAAGAACAGATAAGAGATGTACAAAATCCACCGGGCTGACCGTTTTTTTGACGGGATTATGCCGAGAAGTTTGCATGCAAGCACGGCATAGACCATCAAGACTGAACGGATTGGTGATGTCCAGTGTTCCATAAAGGAATGTTTTTAATTCGTCCAAAGTCATATCTCTAACTTCCCGGCCTGTAATTTCGACGCACATATGCAGCAAAATACTTAATTCTGTTTTACTAAAATGAAGTTTTTTTTGTCGTTCCACTTGTTTGATCAGGTTTAGAATAGCATTTCGAGTTGTTGCATTAAGGTCCTCACAGATCCCACACCGGTTGATATCCTTCAGAACGCAACAATCAACAGCACCTTGTGAAAGTGAACTAGTATTGGGGTTCGTTTCTAGGTGATAATCATTGTTACGTAAAAAGTTTCAATTTCGCAAACATACTTTCGACTTTTCTTGACATATTATTGTTCATAAAGAGCTGGGAATAGACGGAAATTCGCGCTGACTGGCTGACCTCATCATATTTATTGATTGATTCAAAACACCGATCAAAGACATCAGTGAAAACGCACGATTAATCATTCCTGATCAAATAAAGGAGAAACCAGTTCCGGGCTTTCTATCAAAAGTAGCCTTTGCAGCTTGCTTGACTGAAGTTAGTATCACGGAAAACGGATTATGCATATTGGCATAAAAATCCAGTGTTTTTAACTATGACATAATTAAGCAAGCTGTACATATTTGGAAAGTGACTTTCTTTACACGACTTCACACCCATTGTTGATCACAGACTGGACAAAACACAATGTTATCTTGAAATACACTATTAGTTTACTTGAAGATAAGTTACATTGAAATAGAATTTTCCAAACTGTGTAAGGATGTGGCAGTCGCTATGGCAAGTCAGCCATCTGAGTGGACTGTTATGACTCGTTCACCACTCCCGAGATGTCATATGCCATTTGCACTTGAATTTGTTTATAAAGCTGATTTGTTACACTGCCTGGATTTTGGCATATACAATGTTTTTGAGGGGCATTTGACTTACCAAAATCTACTATATACCTATGGTCATCATCATTTCAGCTTTGAGTCTTACTCGTGGATACTATGGCTCGGGCTGTGTTTAGTATTGACAGTGATCCATAGAGTAACAAAGTAATAAATAAGTGCAAGGGCAAAAAAAGAATGGGTAAGGAAGTGGAGGAAAAGAGTAAACGAGGAATCTTCATGAAAATAAATAATCGACAACTTTACGGATACCTGCTCGCTATTGACTATCACACACTGCCAGTGATGTGGACAGTCACAACCCCTCCAAAGAGATAAACGACAAGTATCAAACTTGCTCAACAGGACGGTCAAGATTTTCACAACCCTTGATCACCTCATCACATGGCCGCCCTACGGTTTCTTCCAACCATTGACAGTCACACTTAGCAACACGCGGTGCGGCATACGCCCTCTCGGCATACAAAATGCGTGACCCAACCGGTAAAGTCTGCACACCTTCACTGCCTCGGTTGTCGGTGTCGAACTTGTACACTTTCCAAATACGTGCCAACGGCCTTTCACGTTGCTCACAAAGTAAGTCCATTTGATGGTGACTAACTGCTGAAGACAACGATGGTCGAATATTAAGAATCTAGATACGTCTTCCGCGTAAATGGGCCAGGTTTCTGATCAAGAAAGCAAGAATGAACGCACACAAGCACTATAAAGTCTTTGTGACATCACAAGTGAGGAAGGTTGGCGAATGCACTACATGCTTCCATTATCCTTGTGGACAGCACGTCAGCAACAAGGTGGCCACGAATTGGAAAATCGAATGCAGTGATTCTCAGCCCGCGTTCACGACGGAATCTTCACGATAAAACTGTTAAGGCGTCCATTCCGCTACCGTCCAAAACCGCCTCCATCCTCGAGAAATAAACGATTGACTCAGTCCTAATTAGCGGAACTGTTCACAGCGGTCGAGACTATTTATGCCGCTATGCTCATTCGTGACCCAACTCTTTTTTTCTCGGTAACTGTTCTCATTGGTGATTCGGGAATTTTTTTCTGGTCACTACGTACCATATAAATACCTTGTATTTTTTTGCCTTGTCGCACACGTTTTGGGGCGAAACAAAGCTGTTTTTTTGCACGCGTCTTTTGGTTTGTCTTGGGAGCAAATCACGGGACAGTTGAGGTATTTTCCGGGACCAAGATTTACCATGTTAATTATTAACGGGACGATAATCCGATTTTTATCAAGCGCACCCCTATATCGAGAACGAACCAGCGTATCATTTTGGAGGGTTTACAACAAAACTAATGTTCTAGATTGCAAGTTGGCCCCTCGGGTCCACAGTAGTTATCCCGATAATTGTAGCTTTTCTGGCGTACCAAAGTGGATAATCCCAGAGTTAGATCACCATCATAACGTGAAAACAAAATGCTTGAAGACATCCTATGTATTGTATGAATCACTAAAGCCCTTCCCTTTTGAAGCAACCTAAGTCTGGAAAATAGGGTGCAACAAAGTTCACACAGGACGAGCACGCACGGTTGTCTCACAATAACACAGACAAACCCAGCTGTCGCCTTTGCATATACTCGGTCAGTCGACCGACCAACAGCTGTTTACATCGCTTCCGAAGCCGTATCTACGTCAGGGTCTACGCATCTCGCATTCCACTTATTCGAGCTCACTGAGACGGCACATACTGAGGCGCTTTTTGACAACAGAGCAGCGACTTGAGTTGGTTTAGCTGTACGCGGCGAGTGGGACGAAACATTTGTTTAGGAAAACAGGCCTTGAGTTATTGCATTGGATCCGTGAAATATATTCAGTTACCATGTTGAACCTTCAGTAATAAATGCTTTAGCACAGTTGTTCTTAAAACAGATGTTCAGTGTTGTCCAGAATTCTGTCTGGAAACTTGTATCCGCTCCACACGATACGGGTTCACTACGCAGAGTGGTCTCCGATGTCATACGTCAGTCGTTTATGGCAATCACCTCTAGCTGATCAGCTGATCTTCATTTTCGTCCATAAACTTTTTTTTCAAGTGACCTCACAGGGTGGAACTAATGAACAGATATCCGGTGATCCCGGATATCTGTTCGTCTTGCACCGCCGATCAGTCAATGGATGTACCCTCACAGTTAAAGCGCAAAGTGGTCGATTTCCATCCCATTGTATTTCGAATCTGTCACACATTCTCCAAGGATCTGGTAACAGCAATACTTTATTCCGAACTAATCGTGTGTACGACCCACCTGAATTAAATTAAGCTGGAGTCTACAACTCACCTTTAACACTGGTGAACTAAACATTACTTGTGTTCCGGGAGTTTTAACTCATACCTTTAACTTCATATAGTCTTCCGATGGAAACAAAGACTAACAAGATTTCAGGAAGACTAGTTGATCGTCACTTCACTTAGGCAAAAAAAATCGCTTCGGCAATGAATGCGTTTCAAAATAGCTTCTTGTATATTTTAAGAACCAATTATGGAGTGTTTTTGTTCTATATCATCGAACCAGTTCGGCTTTTCTAGATGACCTTCGAGATATGACCAAAAATGATATTCACTCAGTGTTAAAAAATCTGACACTCGGATGATTCCACACTGTTGTGTTAACCTACTGATGTTTTTTTGTTAAACTCCATTTACTTCTCCCAGAAGTATTTTAGGCGCATTAGTAGCTAGCAATACGTTTCTTTGCCTGTGGGCCGAGATTGATTTTACACGCTGCTACTTCTTTTGGACTTTCTGCTACAATCTCTGGCCGATCACAACAAAAGCTGGCGAACGGTGAAACGTCAATCCTTGAAACGACTGACAGTCTGTTGCAGTATGCTAGGATTCCACCTGCAACCTAAACAACTCAATTGTTTGCATTATTGTTGAAAGTGGCTCATCGGTATCTTCTGTCTTAATAACCTCAGACAGTCAAAATGCACGATGACTTTTACGCGCACGCCACTTCGGAAGTGAAGTAAACAATTGCTTTCTGGTGCATGGATTAGCTCTAGTGTGGAAGACAACGTCAAGCTAATCTGTGCGAAATCCGTGTCATTGTGATACAACCGCGTCTGCTTGCAATGTGCGAACATACATCCACGTTATTGTCCCGGTCCAGTATGTTTTAAAGAGTGCAGGTTACTTTTTATTCGCACAAACTGTCACTTAGTGTAGCAGTACACTTTGTCCAAGATTGTGTTATGGAAAAGAACAACCGCTTTAACTGTGGGTGCAAGAGGACATACAGGTTGCGTAATTGTCGACGATTTCGAACAAGAATCAACCTCATAAAAATATCGAAATTGTAAGCGAACACTAAGTACAGTTGCATTCAGTTGTCTATGATAGAGTCAACGTAGTCCGTTGATGTATGGATCGTACTACCGCTAATTTGACTACGCAGTTACTGTAAACGTCTTATTTTATCGTCCACTGTGTAATCTTTTCACGTCAATTTTGTACAGCTCTTCCGAGAACAATCGCTGTAAAAAGATGTGCTAACGAATATACACTGTGTCATGACCTGTTTGAATATAACGCGCAAACAAAATCCAGACGTCGGTGCGTCCGTACCAGTTGAGCACACCAGAGAGTCTAATTTCTCGTTCGAAGGACAAACTGCCTGTCTGGCTCAACAGCATGGTGCAAAATGTCTAATAGGTGTTGAGCCATTGAAGCAGCTAAGTTGATCGAGTCGGTGTGTTGATTAACCCAACAGTAGATGTCGGTCAACTTCGTTTGGTGTAGCATCCAATACGTGGACAGGTGACTGTTTTAAGCCGGCTAGACCATGTGCTTCTAGATCACCCTTTCAATTAGTTTCGGAGGCAGGTTGGATAAACAGGCAAACAGCTATGCCGGGTGCTGTTGAGTAACCGCCGCCAACTGAAATATCGGCTGGCGATCGGTTAGCTGTCCCGCTGGAAGTCCATTAGAAAACGGACCGCAGTTGTCATATCATTCTCGCAATCATGAATAGTACCTATTATCAAGAAAATTTTGGATGGTGAAGTTTCGACGAAACCGATATTTGAGGAGGAATTGGGTGATAGTTAAAGGACTTAAAGGGGTTGTCAGATTTGTTATAGTTATTGTCCGTAGTGGAATGTGTTGGTTCCCCGAATGTAGATGCGTAATTTTTTCGGGTACTTTGTATAGAGGTGAAGCATAAGTCGCCAAATTTTGTCTTGGAAAATCCCAGGGAAAATAAGGTTTAATTGGATACAATTATCAGATCGTCCCTTTGTTTACGCGCTCAATCGTTTGACCCAAAACCGAAGAGGAGGAGAAGAAAGGACGCAGAAACATTGCCTATTGGAAGAATGTGTCAGAATCAGGTCCAAGATCTCTAAATGTATGGGGCGAAAAGATTACCGTACAGGATCGACAAGACACAAAGCAAATCAGATGAGGCGATCACACATAGCACTCAGACGCACGGCGAATCACATGAAATGGCCGTTTATGGTAGTTAGAGCGTTAGAACATATCACATCACAAGGGGCATCAGAAAGCAACGCGAGAAAACAGTCTAAATAGCGCACATGCGTTCGACCTCACGGTTGCAATCTGATTGATTGAATGAGACCATACCACCATCCAAGATCATACCATCCGAACTGGGTCGATCGATCGATATGGCGTGGCGCGCCGTGGCTGCTTCGTTTGGAGATGCGCCTCCGATCAATGGCTTTTTTGAACTTGTGGTTTCAACCATGGAGAAGGTTGGCGGTCATAGTGAATGTTTCCGAGGATCCGTTTTCTTTCTCGCCTGGAACATCGTGTGCAATCGGTGAAAATCACTGACGGTTACATACGCTACGAACCTGACATCGCCTTTGGAAAGTAATTCAGGTTTGATTAATCGGCGCAGAGAGGAAGTGTGCGGTTCCATCACGAACGGGACGTGTTTCAATCTCGGTACCTTACCGACAGCTAGAACGCTGCTGTTTTGTCGTCTGTTCCTAGCTTCGTAAGTAATCAGACACGATTACAGTATGTATGAACTGGAGTCATGGCTCATACCACAGTGACGCCTGACTGTATGTAGAGTGCGGGTTTTTCTCGCACGCGGCGGCCTTGTGTAGATAACAAACTTGCGGATGTAGGAGTTGGTTGAAGTTCTACCTGTATCTCGGAGCCATTTGTTGGATGGTGACATTGTAGGGATGTTCCAAAGCGTTCTGTCATCCTGCATCTGCATCTCTTTTACTTCAGACAGTCTCTCTGTCTACTAGTATCAGTTTCAAGGTAAGACGGTGGAAGGATTAACTGGAAATGTTTCACAGTGTTAGGAGGCAAATTCACAAAAACAATCTAGTCAGGACATTGGGGACAGCTGATGAAATCAGTCATCATTGCAAACCAGTCAGACCTTCGGTGACGGCTGACGAAATCAGACATCAACAAAGCACTGAGGGGCACGTCAGACCAACTAGCAGGATACGTGCAAGTGAGCGTGGGTGTCACGCCACCCCGAGAAACGAACGCCTATGGATTCGGCCTCACTTGGTCACTTGGTAACGAAGTTGCCCAGACAAGCAGACAGTGACTCAACAAGTAAATGGCCATATTTGGCCACTATTTCATGATATCTATTGACTGACATTTTATTCATTTGGTCGAACTGGTAGTCGGCAATACAGCGTGTTTTTCCGCAATCGTGTTCTTCTTCTATCCGCGCAAGTAGACTGGGTGAAGCCGCATAGCAGGTACTCAGGTCAAGCAGTCAAGTCGTATTAGAACGTTGGCAAAGGAAAAGGCACGTTACAGCAGTGGCGACGGAGATGGAACTATTGTGGTAGAGCATTCGGTCAGGATAGGTGTTAGTTCATCCGAGCTCTCCAATTGAGACGTATACATGACCGAAAATAGGGAACTCCTAGTCGGTGGGAGTTTATAGGGACGTGAAACAGTGCGTTTGTTGTCTTCAGAGAGCTGAATCCACGTGCAAATTGCTACTCTGTTCAGCATTTTTGACATTTTATGGACCACCCTACCGTCAGCTGGTTCATGAGACGGGGAATGAGGTGTCGACGAGGGAATCATGTCGGTTGTTGAAGTATATGATGTATCTGTGTTACCTTGATGTTCATTCTTTTGAAGTCTGTGACGATCATGTCATGACGAAGTAAACCAGGGTGTTGTTCCCTCGGAAAACGAGAACCCTAACGGTCAAAAGGCATTTTGAGAAGCCAACAAGCAACAACCAAAAACCAGATCCTGTAAACATCGGTAAATGTAAAGTGGTGCATCTCTCATTCGAGCTATACAGGTAGCTTTCCGGAATGTCAAAACTGGTACCACTATTCGCGAGCGTCCTTTAGACCGTTTGTCTCATTTGACCTTAGCCTGTCTGCTACTAACATGTCAATGGTCAAAAAACCAAGTCGATGTCTGGGTTACTCTCCACTCACTCTCACTCCACTCTCACTCAGACTGTTTCATTAGTACGTTCAACTTGCTCATGCGCTGCCATCTTTATGCTAAATATCTTTATTTCATGAAGGAAATTACCCTTATTGAGAGGGTACGACGTAAACCTACAAACCAGATTAAAACTAAGTTTTTTTAATCTCATCTAGATAAGTTGTGCAAACTGAAGCACTCACCAATGTGCTACCAGCATGTCAGGGGCTACTTGATTTTTGCACGTGAGATCACTCAACAATCCCAACATCCTTTAGGAAATATACTTGTTTCAAACAAAATTATCGTCTCAGGGGTAACCCGCTAAAGTTACAACATCACTGAGTCGTTTGATTTGCAGAGAACATCCATCTAGTGCCTGACTGTGTCCAAAATGGAACAACCTACCTGAAGCTCTCGCAATAGCATCAAGCGCAAGCTTAACACGAATTCTGGAGACCAAATTGATAATTCGGACAATCTTATCATCAGAATTATAGCGGTAAAATAGAAATACTTCCGATATCTCACTATAGTTGCTAGCAATCTGCTGTTTACCGTGTTACAACGCGATTGATGAACAATAGTTGGGTTTATATTCGGCTCATTATCCCTTGACTTTCTCTTTTGCAATTTTTTTTATTATTGACCCTTTAAAAGCGAAACAATATTCTAACTTGTTTCGTCATTCTAAACAGTTCAACACAGTGTTAGATGTACATAAACCTTTTTAGCTTCCTTTAATCAGTAGACTTCCTATGAATCCTATGAATGAAAATGGAGAGAAAGTCTGAAGGCGGTGCAGTAAATAAAATACAATGTTCATGTTTGAGATAAGTGTTATTTAGCGAGAAGTATCTTAAAGATAGCAGAAGGAGAGGCCGGACGATAATTTTTAAGTTTGGCTAGAGTTGGACAGTTCTGACCTGGTAGAGTATCTTCCAGGCGGTTGACTGCTCTGGACACTTCAAATTGAGTATGGGAGACACTGGAGTCATAATAGCCAGGAGAAAGCAATGAACAGAAGGTGTCGTGCTAATATGTTCCCCTTTCAAGATGATAGTCCGTAAAGCTCATTTGAAGTCCCCGTTGGGGTACGCATTTTACGATCACCCAACAAGGATGATGGAGGCGGCAACTCTTCGTTGCTTCTTGTAAACGTTCTGAATATGCCTGTAATGTATTCAGTTCAGTTGTTAGCTGCTGGTATAGAGTGTCCGTCACACCTTTGCTACTATTGCAGGCCGCATGTTGTTAGGAAACTGGCGGCGCGCAGTTGGTCTGCCTATTGTTTGATAGTACTGATAACAATCAGTAGGGTGGGTCCAGTGATACTGTTTAGTTGAAATGGCCGATCGTTCTGTAGCAGCCACCTATTCATGCCCTGGCTACAGTTGCCTACATTTTCTTGGTTATGTCGGCCCTTTCTAAGCCAGGTGACCTCCGGCTCTGGATGGGAGACCACTGCCAACTCGGTGAAAATCGTCTGTGGGTGGTGGTGGAGGGAGGATTAGGGTTTGCGTGATTAAAAAGACAATTGCTGGCATTGGCAGCGGGATCAGGCTTCTGATGAGGAAGTTTGTTGGGTGATTTGGGAAGAGTGGTGGATTACAACGTTTTAGTAATTGTAGACAGTTTTCTCACTGGTAGACTAGGTCATGTCAAATATGGGTGATTGAATCGTCAGCGAGCCGTCAGATCTGTGCTACGCGATGGAAAGTGGTGGTGATAACTATGAGTGGGACTACATGACCGATCGTGAGTTACTAGTAATGAACAGTTCGAGCACGAATGATCTACGTGTTCATACCTCGATACGAGGATTGGACGTTGGACAGGGTAAGGGCGGATTCCACCACAAGCGTTTTAGTCACTGTTTACTGACCTGTGTACTGTTGTTCGGAAAAGAATGACTTATGTTGTGATTATTCATGGTTGTATGTGGGCTGAGATACTGCCAAGATGACCAGACCTAGACGGAAGAACGATTAGGGTTCTCAACCAAAGCATTCGGCTCAAAAGCCTGCACCGCAAGGCAGCGGGTGGGTGGCTGTGTACCAGAACTGGTGCATTTTTCGGAAAAAGATGCCAACCTTCTTCCAACCCCCAACCAGCTATTGAGTCCTGCTGATTAATTGCGAGAAGACGTTTTAGTCCGTCTGATGTATTACACCGTACCCTGCGAACAAGACGAAGAAAAGTGGTGTCGGTTTTAATCAGAATGGTACTTTCTACAAGAGAGGTAGGGGACGCCTTCTTGTTTGTAAACAGAGGCAGCACGTTACTGCACCGGATATCCAGACAAAAACGTTAGAAGTGCAAACGAAGTCCCCTCCAATGACCAGTGGCTGTATATGAGTTATTTGGGTTAGCGGTGGTGTATTTTATCTGGTAGACACTGTGAATTTCATGGAAAGTGAGATCTCCGAATGCACAACTTAGAGAGGGTCGATTTTAAATACGTGACATCAGAGGGAGAAGGCGGTATGTGTCCGTGTCTGAGAAAAATGGGGGTGAGGAAAGATGATCGGGTGCGCTGTGTGACATGGCCAGTGAACTATCGATCAAATGTGAGCAGACTTCGAGAGCCGATCGGTTTCTTACGGCATAGCTGGAAGGCGAGGAACCCAATGTGCTGCTCCAATGAGGGACCAGGTTAACTGGGAAAACCTACTCAAGTGAAGCACGATTAATGAGCACACTAAAACGCAAATAACTCAAGAACCATCTGGCTGGGCAAAAAAACAATAACAGTATTAGAAAGAAAATAAAAACTGAGCAGATCAACTGGAAAAATAACACCGATAAATTGGATGATGGGATAATAGCTGAAATTGAACCGTGTAGCCATCTCGCTGTGCGTAATAGCAAATCTGTCCTAATTCCGTTCACGATTAACGGGCTGCATTAACAATTTGTAACCACGTTATAAGTCAGCTCACAAAAAAACGAAAAACCGTACAAAATGTGTTTGTAGAGTAAGCCTAGTATGAATATAATGTACAAATGTAAGCGCAGGAAAATGTTAGACCTCCATATGTGATAGTAAATGACAAAAAAGCTGTAACGGATTGAAACGGGGATACACAGAATAAAGAATGGAAGCTGATCGAAATTGCTTATAAATCATCCGAGAGCCATTGACCAGCAGTCTACAGATTACAAGGTAGGGATTAAAACTGCTTTATTCTCGGTCGGTTCGGAATGGTCAAAAATAGGGCAGGTTCACACGATTTCCATATTCGACAATAACTCATTAAGTTACTCACCGCGTATTGAGCCTTGACTACCCCATCATTTTGATGTGCGAAATGTTCAGCAACAAGACGAATTACGGTATAGTTTTTATAATTATTGTGATTTTACCGCAGAGCCGAATGCGTCGTCGCCGTCCAGCTTGCGCCATGCCATAAAGCACTCGCTGTGCTAGTCAGGGCCAAATCTACTTTTAACTACTCTATAAATTATCAGTAGTTCGATTCTCAGGAGGTGTTATCCTGGGCGGACTAATCGCCTTTGCCATGTGCATCGCCCAGCTGCACTGTTCACTCAGGTCTGTCCGAATCAGTCACACCCAGTCAATATGACATCACAGTAGTTTGCCTAAATTTTTGGTGTTTGCAAGCAGGCATAAACTAGAACGGTCGCGATGTAAACAAACAGCCAGCGTATCGACACGGAGTATTGACTTGTTTTGTGGTGATTACCTGTGGCTGCATGATGCATTAGTACATAATTCTTAGTGAAAAGTAGACGTTGTATCTCAGCAGAGATTGTGATTACTTCCAAAAACAGCAAATTCATTCGGTTTTGCAATAATATTTGGATGGCCCATCTATACTGGATTCACATGATAGAGTTTCTTCTGTAAACTTGTAGTTAGTCCAATGACATTGTCTGCGTCGACAGGTGAAAATTCGCACAGAAGGGGTCTGTCCATAATGACCAGCACGGCCTCTTCTGCTGGATACTTTTGTTCTGTTTTGACCACAAGGGCTTGCTCGTTGTCTTGTAACCTTTGAGGACACAGGTTATGATCGCCAAGCTGGATCCTGAACCAATTCTTTTTGTTTTGTAATGTTCAACATTCGACTCGTCTTAATAAGGTTGCTAATCGTCCCTTTCCCATCGCTTGTATGAGGTACGTTGGTTTCCTCATAACGCGTGTTAAATCACCAGAAAATTCGAATTATGCGTTCAGCTAGCCTAGTCTTACGCAAGGTCTGGGCTGGATATAT
>JTDE01004424.1:36816-65361 GCA_014338405.1 Paragonimus skrjabini miyazakii
TGCTTAGAGAATAGACGTGGACGTAGTTCAAGAGAATGACGTGTGTCTCGCAGAAGCGGTGTACGCGAGGAGGATTTCCACAGTTTGCGAGGATCAAATGCCTCATCGGTTTCGGGAATAGCAGCTTTAAAAGATTATTTGTGTTCACTAAATCTGACGTAAACTTGGGTATACTTAAAAATGTAATCAGTGCGTCAAGTCGGCTTTCTAGAAATTTCTGAATGAAGTCTTTGTTACGGTATTTTGGAACCGGTAGTAGACGAAATCAACAGCTAGTAACATGTGGTCACTATGCCCCAGTGGTGGTTGAATGACCACTCTATCTACTAGATGAGCTTCATTTGTGGTAACCGGATCAAACAGTGAGCGTGTCTGCTCTGGACGGTGCAGTGTAGGTAGTTCGACATGTGTCCATGCTTCCTCATGAATCAACATTGCCATGGATTTCGAAAATCCGCAGCTAGTCCTCATTAGAAGCAGCTATATAGTTGAGTTTTGGTGCGTTGATTTCACCCATAATTATAAGTTGGGAGAAACGCTAGGTAGACGGAAGACAGACTAGGGCGGCTAGAATGATCTCGTCGTCCGATGCGCTGCACCATGGTAATCGGTAAATAACATCGACAAACCAGAGTCCGTCACACTTCTCTGGGGAGGCGAATCACCTTATGACAGGCTTAGGAACACAGCACAGCTTCTCATGCGTCCACGGGAGGAGTCTATTTGGTAGAGTCCGTTATCACTGATATCTACGGAAAGCCAAATTTATGTTAAAGCAAGAATATGAGGACAAGTAACGCGCATCATTTGTTTGACTTCTGGTAGTTTGTTTCAAATGCTCAAACAGTTAGTGTACACATACATGAGGGCTGCCTCCTCGTTTGGCCGGGTGCAAAAAGAGACAAGAACGCGAGGTAGAGCTGGAGAAGGCAGTCCTAGTAGCGAGGGAGAGTGTGTAGACAGCATCAGAGTTTCTTGCGCTCTCTTGTACGGTTGCGGCCATTTGATCACTGCCTGAGCATATGTGAGCGTTCCTGTTGGGCGCTTCATCTGTTTCTGTCTGCTCAGGGTTGATGGCTTGTGGATGGCTTTTAATTTCTGAATTACCGGAGGGTGGTTTGTAGCTTTGCACCCCCGAAAATTCGCGTGGGACTTTAGGTTAGAAATGAAATTAGGACGAAATAACCTCAATCCGGTAGAGGGAAATGCGGCTAGAATTGACCAAGTGTGAGCCTTCTAGGATGCAGAAGGTGACCCAAGCAGACTCATTTGGTCGTAAAGCTCAGGAATGAAATAAATATTAACAGGACCTTTTGGAGACGGGGCGGATGGGGGTTTGGAGCAAAACAGTTGGTATGTAACGCCTGTAGAATCTACTGTTTCAGACCCGTGCAGTTCCAAAACTGCTTGGCCATCCAAGGGGATGAGGGCGGCCGCCTCTGTTGTGAGTGTGAGCATGATGTAGGTCCATTCAGAGGCATTGATCCCTCTCTGAGAATGTGAATGAGCACTTTTGCGTTAGCTTGAAGTTTGGGGTCAGTCTTAATGCATGACCTCTCTCTGTCAAGCTGGGAGCTCTTCTACCGCTCCTGCAATGAGCGATCCCGTGAGACTCCCCTTGGATTAACATGACTTTTCTTTGGCTGTTTTGTCCTGAACTTCCCCCGTGGTAATCTTCGCGGGTAATGTCACAAGAAGTCTGAGTGACTTCTTAGTAGCTTCGAAGCGAGGTCTGATGGCGGAAATCAAGTTCGTTAATTCTGGAAGAAATGAAATGTTTAACACCCCTCTTGCTTGTTCACCTGAAAAGAATGTGATTGGAACTCGTCCACACAAAACAAGCCTCCGCTCCCGCAGCGCCCTGTCCTTCAATTTTGTCGCCGCTCCCTCAATTGGCGCTGTGGGCAGGGCCACTGCTTAACGAGCAACCGCCACGCCTGGGAGGGTGAGAGCAATATATATCAGTTAAGTTATTTCAGTTCCGACCCTATATCAGATAGAGCCGCTTATGTTTCAAACAGAGCTTTGTCAACCGTGACTATGTGCATTGCACTAACGTCTTCAGGGGTCTTGCAACTACATTTTACCGTGTCTTGTTTCTGCTCACTGGAGATGGCGAGTAGCAGAGCGGATACAGCCTCGGACAAACTGCAGCCTCCACGAAAAAGGCAGCCCACGCAAATAACTAGCCTTTTTGAACAAGACAGCAGAGTGTATTGATCCTCTTTGAGGCCTGTGCACTTAATGCGAGTTGATAATGACAGCTAGGAAATTAGAACCAATTTGTGAGTCACCCGCGTTCTGATTCCATCTGAGTGAAAATTTTGACGGGTGACTTAATTGCACGGTGAAATTTGTTGGCGCCGCGTATTTGCTGGCCTACTAACGCTCAGCTTTCGCCATCTCACGACACGCGCGGGATTTTTCCACGACGTAGTCCCGTCCGCGCTTCTCTTCTCTTGTTCGGTAGCCTGTTCGATGTGACGGTCCATTACTTGTCAGTGGTTCTTTCCATTATCATTTCAGTTAAGTCTTTGCGACAAGTGGCTCCAGCCAGAAGTGGTTCAGTTTCTTGCACCCGTGATCTTGTGAGGGCGCCCAGAGCTGCGACGATAATGAGAAGAGACTCTTCAATTCCACGAGTTATCACGAGGGCTACCAGATAAGAGCTGAGGTGTCCAAGCTATAATTACTTCGGAACACAACAAGTTTACAGCCACTGCCGATATACATAAGATTATCTTACCACAGATATCAAGTGAAACATCAGTTTAGTATGGGGTCATTGTGGATTTGGTTCTTAGAACCTATGCTTTCAGATAACTTGGTGTGTACCTGCACTTTATGAAAGTTTTCCAAGATATACCCAATGAATACCAGACGCAAAATATGAATACAAATGATTGTTGGAGACCGACTATATATTGTACGATAATCACAATGTGTTTCGATCGGCGCTAAACGACACCGGTACGCAGAAGCAGCTAAAGAGGTTGAGGACCCGACCGTCAAGCGCGAGCAAGCCCGAAGCGTGTTTACGGCGCCATTGACGTGCACAGGCAGACAAACATGCAAACAAACAAACACGATCGCATGCAGCAAGCCGACGGCAGACAACGATCTTTACGATCCTATGTACAATGCGAACTAGAATTTTGCAAATAATTTTACACGTCGTGCAGCAGGCCGACCGGGGTTATCTCCAGGTCAGTAGAACACTAAGACTAATTTTGTAAATGAATGGACAAATAAAAACAATGATTTGAATTAAAAGGGAACAAAACTGGCGAGTAAAGGTGAGAAAGTGATTAACTTAAGTTTACGAGAAGGAAAGTATTAGGGA
Organism: Paragonimus skrjabini miyazakii; assembly: GCA_014338405.1. Taxonomy (NCBI): domain Eukaryota; kingdom Metazoa; phylum Platyhelminthes; class Trematoda; order Plagiorchiida; family Troglotrematidae; genus Paragonimus; species Paragonimus skrjabini miyazakii. Next base: position 40,160 of record JTDE01004424.1, read on the forward strand.
CACACTCAAACGAACTTCGCGCGATGGGTCCGGGAGGAAAGATGGCCAACGCTCATCAAGCTTTCTTTTGAACTTAATCATACTATTAGGGGATACTACATTCTCTGTATGCATGTCACAACAGCTGCTGACTTCATATACGAAGAAGGTAATCCTAATTCATGTGGCAACCTTATTCTTCTCCAACTTGAGGCCGTGGCCTCGGAGATGTGAGTTTACGTGCGAACCCAGCTGAGATTTCACCTTAACTCCGGTTAATTCCTCCAAGAATCTCGAAGGTCTTTATCACGTTTCCTCTAACCATTCTTTGCGCAAGAGAAAACAGACCAAGTTTTCTGAGCCTGTCTTCATACCTCATTTCCTCCAGTAGCCTTCAAAACTGCTCTCAACTTTCTCGAATGCTTTTGTCCTTCACTGTCTGCGGGCTCCATACCTGCACGCAGTATTCCAGATGTGGCCTCGCATATGCTTTATAAGGAGACAACAACATATCCGGTCCCCTTAACGCAAACGTTCTCAACATATTCAGCGCTGTTTTCCCTTACCTGTTGCCCATAAGCGCTGCCTTGAAAATTTGGAGTTCCCCTCTATCAGCGCTCCCAGGTTATTGGCTGTCTCTACCATCTTCATCGCTCTTCTTACCCTTCTTTTTAAGAATTCTGATCGATCCTAGCTGTTCCCCAGCAGATAACCCTCGAAATTTGTCCTAACTGAAGAGTAACTGCCATTTACTTGACAACATCTGAAAGGTATTCATGTCCTCCGTGTGCGCTTGCTGTCAGAATTTAACACAGCCTTCACGTCAACAGCTAAAATTCCAGTAGGGATCCTTCAAAGTTTCATAGAGATCATTGATGAACATTACAGTTGCCTTGTTGAACACGAAGATAATGGCCGCCCACGCTGAATAGTTCACCGGTTCAATCACTCCAGCTTTCTGGAGACGCTCTAGCTCTTGCTCAACAGTTGCCAGCGCAGCTAGGGTACCGGAAAGAAGGGATAAGATTGTCTACACTCTGGTGCAGCAACCAAGTTCTGCTGTGAGCACATCCGAGTGTCTCCGCTGAAGAGCGTCTGCGAGTTGATGGTGGACTTCCGGAGTCATCATGGGCTTCTGTTGAGCTTCAGTTCAGTTGCATATTTGGATTAATGGTCTGTCAAATAGATGCAGTGTGTCGATCCAATCCAATCCAAGGAGATTCAAGTTATGATTGCGGGTCAGGTAGCAGGTACCACTGACTGATTATCCGTTAAGGGCTGCAGTGCACTGGACTTCGCCAATGATAGGCAGTCGATCACCAGTAGCGCTTCGTGCAAGTTGGGTTGTCAGCCGCATTGTAAGTTTGCCAATCATGCGCTACGTACGGTCAGAGATAAATGTGATGTCGGATGCTGTGTCGAGCTGTGGTCTGACCGACTTGCCGTTGATGGAGACGGATACGTACTTTCTGCGCCCCCAGTGGTCAGCGTTTGTTGCTGCGAGCATGACCTGTGCTCTTGAGGACCGGGTCTCGCGGGAGTTCTGATTGAGCAGCTACTGGCGCTTCTTGAAACGCCAGCGGTCTTTTTGTGGCTCCGTTGGGAGCAGTGGGTGCACCGATGCTGTTTGAATGGACAATAATGAACATAATGCCATCCACCGCATTGCCAACATGGTTTGGGAGGTTTCCTTCGGTTATCGCGTTCCGACATTGATGCAGCCTTGACAGTGACATTTGAGGATGCCGTGTAGACGTTTGATTGACTGCTTTGTTCGATCATAGCGATGTCATGCCTCAGGTTCGCTAGGCTTTGGCATTAAGCAGTGATATCTTGCGGGGTAATTTCGGGGCACTGTTCTATCTTTGTCAAAATCCGTGTTCTGGTATCTGCTTCTTTTGGTGACTTGAGTCCACAAGCGAAAATTAGACATTTGAATTGATCCTTAGTCAGTGTTCGAAGTTTGAATCGGTCGCACTCTCGGTTGGCTGTTCCGGCGTACGTCACTCAGCCATCATCTGCTGACTTCACGAGATTCAGACACTGGTAGCATGTGTCAAACAGGGATGACTGGTCGCCAAAGATTTGGAACGGCGTCTGTGTGGATTCGCCAAAGCTGAAATCCTTTGGGTTCTTTGGTAAGATGAAGTTGATGTACCGCTAGTGTCCTCAGGTACCCAGTCTACGAACCAATGACCTCACCTTTCGAGCATCGTAAACGTCTGGCAGTTCCATCTTGAAAATATTCTCATACTTCTTTAACCAATACGCAACCATGGTGCCAGTCACAGGGAAAAAAAGCCCATTGGCTGAGTTGATCAGAGGTTCTACCGCAGGTTTGAAGGATTCGTTAGATCCCGCCGTCAGTTGCTGGAATATTAGTTTCTGCGTCAGTGTTTCGATCAGTTTTAACTGCGCTTGCTCGAATTTTTTCTACCGCTGTTAAAGGATGGTTTGTATTTGCATCGCCAAATAGTTGTAAATCCCGGAAAGGATAAGCTGGTTCGTTCGCGATGTAGTGGTGCGCTTGGTTCAGACCGGATTATCATCTTGATACTAATTACCACGGAAATCTCGGTCCCGGAAAATACCACAACTGTCCCGCGATTTGTTCCAAAGACAAGCCAAACGTCGCGCACAAAGGAAACCGCTTTGTTCCGCCCAAACACGTGTGTGACAAAGGCGACAACCACAAAGTATTTATATGGCGCGTAATGACCAAGCGACCTCGAGATATCAAACACAACAGTTTCCGAAAAAAGAGGGTTAGGGTCACTGATGAGCATAGCGGTATAAGAAGTCTCGTCCGTTCTGCACAGTTCCACCAATTAGGACCGAGTCAGTCGTTTTTTCTTTCTTACGACCGAGGTGGTTTGAGACGGTAACAGAATAGACGCCCTAAAAACAACTTCTGCCCACCACCCGTCACCTGCGATTGTTGAAACTCACGGCCTCCTGGGACGAAAGCAAAAACCAGTCTTCGTGGCATAAAGCAAATCTCGAGTTATTGGGTTTCTATTGGTTATTTTATAGACAAGACGTATCAGTAAAATAAAGAAATAAAATTGGTGTTGTTGCTTAAGGTTTTTCACTGGTCGGCTCCACTTCGCTAGTAGCTTGTTTGTTTTAACACGTGACGCACTTAAACAACTTGTTTTAATCGGACACTCGTTATAACAAAATCCGATGCTGGAGCAGCTTGCCGTCCTGATTGGTTCCCACGCTGACATACCAGTCGGCTCGCCTTGTCGATACTGGTTGGCCGTAGTCTTCTGCGAATCCCTCGTTGACTTCGTATCGATGCGTTTGACCAATCCAAACCATTCACAACGATGATATGTTTTTGGATGGTGAAATGAAGCAGCGTATTGAGAGGCTCGTATAAAACATTTCTGAGAGGACTTGGTATCCTTAAATGGATACAGTACGGCCCCTTCGCCTTATTCGCGTCTGGTTTATTCAATCGATCCTTGTCCTTTCCCCCGCTTACTTCGACTTCTCCCATCATTAAGTCTCTTGAAGCCCCTGTGCTGAATTCAACGGTGGTAGCTCCAGAGTCAGGAATATGTACCGCCTCAAAATGCCGGCGGAAAACACTCACTTTTTGTAGCCGTGATCCCATAACAGTGTCCTTAGTATGAACAATGCTACCCAGTCTTCTTCTACTGGCCCCTTCGGCCTGGACACATCTAAAGCAGGCTTTGGGGTTCTTATGACGATTCGTTGTCAGGTTTATTTCAATGTTTGTCTACATTCGTTATGTAACGTAAATTATATCTCTAGCAGCCTTATAATGACAAAACCGGACATAGCCCCCAGACTGTATTCATCGTAGGCATTCTTTTCGTACCTCTGCAAATTTTTGACCCCGCTTTTTCACCACAGCGGCTCGCCTTTATGCCGACTATTTCTCAATGGTGTATGCGTGTGAGTTATTTGCATAATGCTATTCTAATTATGCTCCTAGATTTGTTGAAATCTTCGGTAACATGACAATTTATCCAACTCAACTGTTTTGCATCCGACATTAAATTGTTGTATTTTCCGGCTTCAAAAGGATCTATGACATTTGACAGCAGGAGTGGAGTGGACACAACTGAACTGCATACGTCTGACCTTATGATCACTCTTGTTCAAGGGTGCTCCAACCTTCAAGTCCAGAATGTCATCGGAGCTTCTTGCTATAACAAGGTCTAAAACTGTGACAATCCGACCATCACTCCACCTAGTGTTGGAGGTTGTCGAGATCTAAAATGCATCTGCAAACGTATCACTGGTTGCGTGGTTCAATTTCCAATCCAATTTGGCAGCATCGAAACCTCCTGCCAAAGGGGGTCGTTGTGATATTCCTGACTGCCTTCTAATAACGCCGAGGATTTGCTAAGCATTCGGTAGAGTGGAAGAGAGACTTCCATAAGCGCATAGGAACAACAACATTGCCATGCCGTCTGCCACTGAATAGTCTAATGATTGAATATTTCCCACATTCAACTCCTGTTCTTGGTGCTGGTCATAATGCTGTTTTATGAACAACAGAATACCTCCACCATTGTGTCTATCTACCCTGTGAATTAAATATCCCGAAGGGCAAATACTATCGCTGGACATGTCCTCTTAAACAGGTCTCAGTAACCGCGCCAACATCCCTCTCTCTTAGTTCCTCTGAAATCTCACTCCATTTATTCCCCGGACCACCAACATTGGTATACAAGAGCTCAGGAATTTCTCACAACCATCCCTTATTTCAGTTTCCTTGAATCGAGGGGAAGCTCATGACCCACGCACTATACCTGAGCACTCCCCTCTTTTTTTGCTTTGCTTGTTTAGCTTTGGGCTGAACGATCGACACTCGTTATGTTGAGAAGCCTCTACAATGGGAGTAACTCTTCCGTCTGTCTTCCCATCCTTCCGTTCCACAGGCAGGCGTGTTGGACTTACCCGCGGTCGCAAACCTTCAATGCACTTCTGAACCGCAACTGATAGCTCGCTTCCACTTGGGCGGTCAGTATTCCGCCACCTAGCCAATCCGCCTGTTGTTACCGTAACTTGACATTGAGTAGCCGTGCGTATCGGTCGTGCCACCACTAGTAGTCTGTCTTGGTGCCTGGGGTTAGCCAGTCCAGTCAACATGAGCTTAGGACTGTATGTGGTTGCCTGCCACCTTTTCAACCTCATCACTCGTTTAATAGCCACATGCCAAAAATATTTACTTGTCTTAGGAGAATCGCCAGCTAAAATCTCATCGCTCTTTCCACAGATTCATCTTTTTTCATGATGGGCTCAGGGATGCCCCAGATGACGACACCCCTATTTCTACCAGGGGCTAAGTCCCCTACATTTTCGAGACCCCATACCGGCTTGACCAAAAGCTCTCCTTGGTTACGTACCCCCGCCAACCTTTGTTCTTGGGCTTCCATCCTCAAACAAGTATCTTTAGCTAGCCCATCGAGCTTCTCATGTTCTTTCCTTCCACAATCTACGTTTTCTTTGACCGACTTCCGGTGAATCAGTGTTTTATCCTCCTTTCCACTTCGCATCTTGCCTTTTTTCTCTTTTACGACGGTCGTTATTCAACAACTCGTCCTGCTAATGGTGCGAACATCTAGCATTTTTGAATATTAACTTATTGACCAAAACTGGCGAGTGATCATGCTTTGTATCCGCTCTCACCTTTTTTCATCTCGGACTCCATGAAAGCTTTTCACTTCATTGAAAAGTTCTCTATCGTTGTTTCGGTCATTCAGTTTATTACTCTTCTTTCTTTTGTGCTGCCATCTACCTAGTTAAACATAACGGGCGGTGTGCTACTACCCCCAAATAACGCCTGTTATTGCTGCGACCGCCAACTTCCAGACTGGCCACCTGGATAGCATTTTCCGAGCCCATGCAAGAAACTTCCATCTAGCATTGGTTACAGAAAGTAGCTGACGAAAATTAATGACTCTGTTAGAAGAGGAAAACCGTATGCTGTCCTACACATAGCTCACATGGAGAGTACATCATCACATAACACTCTTGATAACTCCCACTCCGTTCGGTATTTCATCTGAAACCCACACGATATGTGGTAGTAGTAATGTTCCAAATGTACTGCATTTTCGACATTTTATGGATATTTTAAACAGAAAGTTGAGCTTTCTTTAACTGCGTGATGCTGACAATGAACAAACCCTTTCCATGCAAGAATTTATAATTGAATGCGTCTCACGTTTAGCTCGTACGCATATCTTTTGGAACTATCCGTTGCCGCCTCGGCACTATCCACTAAAAAACTGGCGGGCCTTTCTACTTTTCTCCAGACTGTGCCTTAACTCACAGTTTGACTTTGTTAACAATGCTGGAGTAAACTGTGGACAGTGAAATTAAAACCGAGCACAGTATTGACTTGAAGTTACACAATCATGGTGCCAGAAACCCTAGGTTATTGTTTCGTCTGGTGGAGACTGTTTATACCACCAGGCGGATAAGTTCGTAGAAAGTAAGACTTCCATGTGGTACGATTCCTTCCTTTCGACGTCGCAGTGGATGTGAAAGATCTGCTGGAGTCATTCGCACCTGACTTCCCCTGCACTCTTCTAAGGGACGCGTTCACAAGAAGGAATGGAAAGCCATAGGCCAACCTGTTACATGACTTGTTCAGTTCAGCAGGGTTAAACGATCTGTCTCCATTTATGAGAGGGGTCTTTTGAGCTCGCGGAAGCTTGAAGATGCTAACCTGAAGCACTTGTTAGTCGAAAGGTCACCGTCTGCGGTACAGCACATCTTGGCTGCCATGGATGAAAACAGCTCAGTTAACAAATTGACAGTCTGCTGACAGGCTGCGTGTAATCGGTAGACCGTAAATATCTCTGTAGTCTTTTGGTTACTTTATTCCCTAGCTACTGGAGTTGTTAATTTCGTGCCATGTTTTAGTTCCTGAAATCGTATAATTTTTTTGCCGCAAAATCTTTTTTTTCGTCTCCCAAAAGATGTAAGGATGGAATATGCGGTAGTGCAATTTCATAGGGATTAATGGAAAAACAGCGAAGAGTTGCATTCTATGTTATTTTGGAGAACTGAAGGTGGAACATAATGAAAATATGTCCTGCACGTGAAAACACATGCTTTCATTCAAATCAGACTGTAACTAAGCGGGTAAACGCGATTATACTTCTGACGATTGAATTGTTGTTGGAACATGAGGACTTAGCGTTTTATAAAGCTGCAAACGTAACATACGTCAGTAAACTTATTTCAACGTGGGATTACGCGCAATAATTGGACAGGTTAGTGCTATTTTCTCAGTTATATTCGCCATGTATAACCATTGATTTCTACCATCTTAAGCAGCACATAGCCCCATTTTTAATGGGGAAAAATGGGGGCAAAATGGGGGCAAAATGGGGCTTTGTAAATAAGTGGGTCTTACAAAACAAACACGACATTATCCCATGTTATATACTTCATGCGATTTCTTTATTTCTGTTGTTGATATTGCTTAAATATCAACATATTTACTTTGCTGCTTTGTTTTTATGCATAAGTTTTACATAAAAGCTTATGCTTACTATAGTTTGACTTGAAGTGCCGGTAGGCTGTCGTGATGTGTTATTTGGTGTCATCACATTGTTCCGCACTGTTGATTATATTAAACAGAAAACAAAAAATCGCCGTTCGGTGTCAACTATTTACGGAATGTGCAGGAAGTTCATGCTGCAGAATAAGTGCTTCGGGTATAGGCAAGCGTCAAGGTGGGATCAAAAGAATGGCTGTCCATATTTAGTTAGACTGATTGCTTCAATTTCCGGTTGGATATACTGCTTCACAAATCTACTGTAAAACGCGAACCAGGTGTTCGTGACCAGTCACCACCAGGTGTGATGGAATCAAACGTCGCCAATGCATCTGCTTTGAACCCCCACCGAGCTCCCTCAAGCCGTGAAGGAAAATGAAGCAGTTGAGAGTAAGTGGTGAGGTATTGTTTTAAAGTTCCTCCGTAGAACCATCGTATTCCCTGGTAACCCCTACCGAGAGAAAAATTCCACAGGACATTGTTGGCTGGTTCGTACGAGGACACAACTAAAAGACCAGCGAATGATACTGAAATCTATGATATTACTACCCTGATTTACCGAAAGACCCTCAAACATTGACGGGTACTCCTCGAGCTTATAATGAAGAAGTCGTCGAGGATGGAGTTTATGTTCACTCTGGTTTGATCCGCGGTTTATGTATTTTCCTCTGCCGGCCTCCCGGAATTGTTTGTTATGAATTGTCAATGCAGCTGAACATTGACGGGATTCGAATGTACAATTCCTCTCACGCGCATTTGTGGCCAATCCGCTGCAGAGTTATCAAGCTCCTCCTGTAGGTGCCATTCGTGGTTGATGTTTACAGAGGGCCAGTGAAGCCGTCGGATGTTGAAGCTCACAAGTGTTAGTGCATTGATGAAATTGGTGTTCTCTACCGCGAAGGATTGGTCATTCCTGGGAGCACTACAAGCGTTATCGTGGTTCTTTCAGGCGTTGTGTGTGATATTACGGCTCGTCGCTTTGGTAAACAATGTAGTGGTCACGCTGGCTATCCTGGTTGTGACCAGCGCAGTCAGCGTTGTGTGCTAATAGAGCGCAGGGTGACCTTCCCTAAATGTGACTGTCCGAACAGAACAGGTGGAAATTTTCGTTCTCAAAGTGATGTGCACCATCACACTGGTGATTCCCCATACCTTTCTCTATCCCTGCTCACGATTCAAAGTTTCCCGCATGATTATATGCACCCTGTTTGTTCAAGTGTAACCAAAAAAAGATTGGTCGTTGGATATTTTCCCCACGTGATGCTGGACATCGCCTTAGTCCTACTTCCACTCGTGCGATATGTGATAAAATAAACAAAGCACATGCGCGAACATCCGTTAATTTTCAAAGATCGTGCCAGCTGTTAACTGAGTTCGAACGCTAGAAAGCAATGGCGTTCAGACATTTCTTTACTATATCTTGGTCCCATTGTATTGCACGGGTTACTAGAACCAAATAACTGTGAGCACATTTTAGAACTTTCCGTTTGTACGTACATCCTATGTCATCCTCATTTATACCCAACTACGCTTCTTTTATTCAGCAGTTGCTAATTATTTTCATCAGACGCTTTGCAGTCATTTATAGTCGATATGAAATTGTTCACAATGTGCATGGCTTGATCCATTTGGCAGACAGCGCGTTATATCACGAACCTCTCGATATTTTCTCCTGCTCCCGTTGAGAGTCATTTTTGCGATTCATGAAGACATGCATTTGCGGCCCAAACAAACCCGCAGAGCAAATATTCCGCCGACTAAGTGAGTCAAATTGCGGACGGAAGATACTCGACGGTATCTGCGTGGATGTTATTGGTGTGGCACTGGCCGGCCGGAGGGTTCCTAAAGTCGACAGTAGAGTAATAAGGGGCACCATGTATTCCACGTGACCACCCAATATTTATACCATCGTTGATGGCATGCCAGCGGAGATTGTTGGGTTTAGGATGAATTCCGTCTTATTTCAACCATTTAATAGTGTCCTTGTTTTTCGATAATTACCTCAACCCCAGTTATCTACTCATTCATCTGGTTACTGCCCCATCTTCAATTACATATACGAAACCTATTGACAGTGTCATTCGTAAATGGTGTTGTATTCCTCATATAGATGATAATGTTCTGGTACCTATTCTACAAACTTACAATAAGTAAGAAAAGATTACCATATTCGTTCTCTCAGACTTCCTGTATTCATTGAATGCACGCAAATTAGGCAACGCAATCAACACATTGTTAGTCTGTTTTCTTTTGCAGATATACCTCATAGTACAGTTTAAATCGGGTGACCCTATCACTACCGCTCGTAGTGACTGGGTGTTATCATGAACGTCCGTAAATTGGCCGGCAGTTAGAGACAGAAGCGTTTACAGACGAATGTTTCTTAACGCCGTACCTCTACCACCGCTTACCACTATTAAGGAAGTCAACGTCATGCCGCAGACAGGTGACTGAGATTTACTACATACTAATGCATTCAAGATTCCTATGCAGACGCTTTTCAGCTTAAACAAAATTTGCTAGAGGGATTCAGCAGCGGATAGACTAACGCGCCGGGCAGAATGGCATATTTGGCACCCGCTGGCCAACTAGTAAATGGTTTGCTGGACGTTTGCAGTCCCATTATCATAAGAGTGCCCGCTCGATTGACCTCCCCCGAGGATAAATATGCTGAGTGCCATCAGGTTCATGCATCCGGGAACATACACGGGAAGTCATTCTCCGTTTCCGAAAATGTAGCACCCGCAACACCGGATCCAACGCTGAAGCATGTGGTTTCAAAACCCATGACGTAAACTATGTTGCGTAGTGCCCGCCCACAATTCTTTACAATTCCCCAAGGCAAATGACACCTGTACTAGCTTCACCCGTCATGTCATGCAGTAGCACGCGGGCATCTAACAACGAGACTGCATGGCTTGCACCAATTAACCGGAGTTCGGTAAGATTCACTGTTACTACTTTTCTAGATGCTATGGCTGCGCTGAAAAAGCGTTTCATACGCGCTAAAGCAGCCTTTGATGCGCTAACCGAAAGATTACAGTTGACGTAAAGTCAAACAGCTACAATGTCCAGAAGAGCTGTATCTATTACTTTACAAGCAGTAAACTCAATTTGTGTGAACAACAGATGAAAGATGCATAATACTACGGAGCTGTTTCAGCCCAGTTATCTCGAACAGGAGGGATCGACCGCTTTGATCAACTACGTCGAGTTTTATTGTTCGTGTTCAGTCTGACTTTCTCCAAGCAACTGAAGTGGAGTGGGACTCATGGGAAGCATTAGGCCAGCAAACTTAAAATAACGAAGGCCACTACATGTAATAATGCTGCTCACACTCTGATTAGTTATTTTCAGACGCTATGTACAACTCACTTTTTGTAGGAGCAACGGATGAAGAAGTGGAATGGAAGATTAGAAAGTGACTCCATATCGCGCGAGACCACGTAGGTGGAAGAAACTTCAGAATGGAAACCGGTGTTATTTGACTGTTTTCTGTTACATGCCCATGTTAGAGAGTCATATGTACACGTGTGTATAAACGTTCTTGTACCTTTGAATGTGAACACATATATTTAAATAGCTGCTTTCAGCGTTGTTTGTTGCCTATCCACTTCTACCAGAGAAGTGCAGACCTAAAAGTTTACGACAGAAACTACGAGCGATTGTCACATGTAGTTCAAAATAATGTTTCACGTCAAGTTAACTGTAATTGCTTTTCTTTCCATTTCACATTTCACCCGGGTGGAACAAGTGTTCGGGACTTACAAGCCCGCAAATCAGGTAAGACGGATTATTATCGATAGCCGTGTGATTCCGTTTGCAAACTGCATTAATATGTTAAACGTGTTATATCTAATGTGCCACATCAACCACAAGCTGCCTCCCGAACATTAGTTATCACTTGTTGCGCAATCACTACAACCGTTTGTTCATGCACTTTTTCCCACATAAGCAGCGACACTATGTTAATCTACTTCACTGACGTCCTCATTTGAAATATCTCATCCGTTACCTTACAGATACACTACGAAGACAGACCATCCATATGGACAATGAATATCAGTGAACGAAGATTTGCTTTGCTTTGTCAACCAAATGAATGGGGAGAAACCAGTGTACTGATCTGAACGAACGTGTTGCACATTTACGATTATGTACAACAAGTGTGCATGCATTTACAACGTTTCGTTCATTGTCGCTTGCATTCTTGCATTGGCGGGTCGTCTGGTAGGTTAGGGACCAATGCGGATGCTGTGAAGCAATTATATGAGAGAAACTAAAAGCATAAAGCCTAGTAATTGACAGAAATCGGGTGCGTAAGTGAATTTTCGCGCAGCAAAACGATTTTGGTGCCAGCTCCCATTTTGCTCCCATAGGCCCCCTTGGAGTCTAATCGGTCAAACCCCATTTTTATCCACCGCCAGCCTCCGAAATCCCCCAGCGGTCTACTAAGGGACCATATGGGGCGTGCTATTAGGGATTGTTTTAAACATTTCCATGGAATCATGATGTACGCCGGAATGAAAACAAATTGACCTACTAAATGGGCAACATCGAGGAACACTTTCAGCTTAAAAGTCTGCAACAGTTCTGAGTGGTTGTTCTGGCTTAGGGGTGAAGCCAACCGGTATTGCGAGCTTAACCACTTATAACTGTTCCATTCATCTGTCCTACCTTACGAGTTAAACCAACCAGTCCTGGACAACATCGGTTTGCGCATGAATGGTCCACTTGAGCTTGATGCACAGCCAGTGACACAACAAATAATTCATAAATTTTCCTACGGCTGGGCGGGTAACGTGCGAGTCACGTTTATACCTACGGTATACGGTATGAGGATGCAACTGATCCTTCCTCATAGTCTACCGTAGCCATTCGCCGGAAGAGGTAACCACTGTGAAGAATGTCTTTTAATGAACATGACGGATGAATTCGATCCACTTACATGCCTTACTACGAAATCACATACATGAACTAAACACAACATTATGTCGCAGCCGAACACCACATGGGCTGCCCTCAGTTCCGCAGCTATCCTACCCATGACAAGTGCCTTCATTGAAACGTGCTTACCCATCATTTCGTGAAAATTTTCCAGCAGACCACGTAGTGAGGCATACTTCTTATGACGAACGTACCCGCATATCATTGGTCGGCCGTGTCCTATGCCACCTGTTTTTCGAGGAACTGATATAACTTCCAGCTTTGAGGGTAGGAGGAAATGTGAAATGACATACCTATGCTTGTTTGTCCCGTTGGTGGTATCTACCTTCACAACATGCGTGAACCGTCGAAATGGTTGAATTTGCGTTCGCTGCGCGAAGCAAGTATGCGTCTATCCGTTGCCTTCATCCCGCATCGTAAGCAGCACACCTATAGCACTAATCACCGACGGCACTTCATCGAGGTTCTCTAATGTTCCTTGATCAATCTTACACAAAAAACTCACTTGACATTGCAGGCTTTAACTTTCGGCGGGTGTTTCCACCGTCAGTGGTTGTGATAAACTTCCCATAGGCATCCGTTACAAACTGCTTGATGTCAGCAGTCAGTGCACTGTATCGGAACAAGCTCATGCATTCGTTCAATTACCTGACGGTGAGTCCCTTATTTGTGGGGTGGGGCTCATATAGCAGACGATCGACAGGGCGGTTGTGCTCCAACTTGAAAGAACCCACAACCATACGGGCATTTGGTCGGACCACATGACATCGTGATCCGCAACATGTGTCGCGAGAACTGATTTGTTAAAACTAACAGCAGTTAACCCACTAGACACTTCGCACAACCCTACATACACTCCTAAGCCTTTTACACTTCGTACAATCAATCAATCTGCACAATTCTCAGGGAACCACGCCATCTTACCTTATCGTACTTCAAAACCGTTTTGACCAACGGCTCGTCCCACGAACGTAAATAACACTCAACCGACACAACAAAAGCAGCCATATCAAATTTCGAAAGTGACATACGACAAAGTCGCTTTCAATTAACGGCCAGTTAAAACAAAATGATATGAGTCCATGAGGCAGATTTCGAAGATTTCTATTTCTGCACCTGGTACCAAGCTAGCAAAGCGGGTTCCTCTGGTAAAATAACCCCCCAAACACGACAATTGAAGACGTCACCGTCGACGATTAGCATTCAGGAGATATCAGAGAACTTTCCTTCACAGCCGGTGTGTGCCGCAAGCACAACCATTCCGACGCCGTCCCCTACAGCCCCAACGAAAGTCTAAAACGCTTGGTAGAGAATAGGCACAACCGTATGGATAGCCTGCCTATGCAGATCACCTAGCTTGGGAGACATCCGCCCAAGAGTCGTGCACGATCTAACCTTCGCGGTCCACCAAAACTTTCGGCACAAAGCGAAGAAGTGCACCCAGCCGTACACATCCCGAACTCGCCACGCATCACCGTCAAACCAACAGGTAAGCCAGTATCGTCGACGACAGTTTCTGGCACAGCAGATACTAGTCGCCTATTTTTCATCAGAGATTGATCGACTGGCTTGCGGTTCCTTAGCGATACCGGAGCCGAACACAGTGTCATTTCACCACAACCAAATGATTGACTTCAGCCTGGCCAGTAAACTTTAAAGGCTGCAGCTAAAAGTCGCATCGAAACGATAAATCAACTCCAAAGTTTTCTCTGCCTGTTGAACTAGTATCCGCGTTCCATCCCTCACTACGTGGGCGTTTTGAAACCTCTGATTGTCACGGATGACTCAAAGTACAACTTCATTGAATTCCCGCCTAAGGCTGAAGTAGTATCCTTAGCGGCAGATGAAGGCTTATGTCACGCCATTAGACTATCCCTCATTAATTACGATCCAAACGCCCATCTCTTCGCCAAGAATACGCAGTTTTAGAACAACCCGTAATTAATGGTCAGTGACTCCTAGCATTTTTATATCAGAAGCCACAACCAGTATAGGCAAAGTACAGCCTTTCTGGTCTTGAACTGCCGGCAATCTATTTAGCGACCTGCTACTTTCGACACCTTTTGCAGGACCAACACTTCATTGTGCAAACCGGTTACAAACCGTTGACATTCGCTTTTCACGCCAAACCCGATCACCACTCCCCATGTGGAATCAGACATTTGGAATACACCTCCCAACCCACTATGAACACCCGACACCTACGTGGTGACGCCAATTTTACTGTTGATACATTATCACGTCTTGATGTCAACTCAGTCCAATCGTCACTCTCCATTGATTTTTCTAAAACGGCAGCTGTCCAGCGAAGCAGCGAGCACATGGGGGACGTTTTCACCTGTAAATCTCTGAAATTGTCTACCATCCCTTTGCCGACACCAGCTGGTGATATTCTATGCTTTACTTCAACAGGTAAACCTAGACATTTAGTCCAAAATTCTTACCAGCGTACTGTTTTTAATCATTTTTACCGTTTATCTCACCCCGGATAACGCGGCACATCAAAGTTGATTGCACAGTGCTTTGTCTATCCCTCTATGAACAAAGATGTTGGTCTCTGGCCACAACAGTTTATGGAGTGCCAGAGAAGTAAAGTGCACAGGCATACGGTCATCACACCTGGCACATTCTCTCAGTCAGTGGCCGTTTTTCTCATATACACCTTGACATTGTTGACCCACTACAACCTTCCAACGACTGTACGTATATATTGGCCACAAAGACCGTTTTACCCGTTGGCCTTTAGCTATCTGCATTAGAGATGTTTTACTGGAAACAGTCGCTAAACCTTCCTGAAACATTGAGTCGCCGATTTTGGTGTGTCGTCAACAATCACTACGGACCAAGGCATAAAATCTCAGTCTTTCTTTCTTCGTAGCACCACGCAACTACCCGGTTTTGCACACACAAAAAGACGGCCTAATGGTTTGATTGAGCGTTTTCACGGTCAACTAAAAGCCTCAATGTCCCCTGGTCCAACAGAAGTAATTGGGATGAACGATTTTTACTCATTCTTCACAGAATCGGGTCTACCGTTAAAGAGAACATTAGGTGCACTAGTTCTGAACCAGTTCACGGCACCAACTTGCACCTCTCAGTAGAGTTGATTCAAGCAACGACACATGCGGGCCCAGACACGGTTGACAATTAATGTCCACACCAACACATGTCCAGCCTTCGTTTTACATCAACCAATCTACACGAACGCTGAGAACAAAACTCCTCAGCGTTTGAGGGCGGGGCCGTTAGGTGACAGCCACTAAGAAGATTAACTGTGCCCCCCTCTTGATTACAGAGACGACGCCCGCTAACTTCAAACTGCTGGGCACAGTTTCCTTGGAAACAGACTTGGTGAGCCATAGGCTAAGGCGATCAGCAATCTGCTGGTCCGCCTTTCGGAGGAACGCCATCTGGACCAGGAAGAATGTCTCTAAGTCCTTAAAACACTGAGTGCACTCATTCGTTTAGCCGAAGCAGAGAGGACATCCGCCGCGAGATGTTAACATTTCAATATACTCTCATTAGTCGTTAAAGTGAAACCGGCAAATTTTATACAAACTGCATATAGCAACAACAATTTAACAAACCAGGTACACATGGGTGCACGGGAGGCGCTGATGTGATTAATTGTCCTGCCATGGGGTTGGTTACACTATGAACGCGTGAAAGGCCACAACTATGTGAATGGTTCATTCAAATGTTTTTGTGTTCAGTTTGTGTAAAACTTTCTCGGTGTATGTTAACGAATGATGAAAGTAAATTGAAGTGTTAACATCTCGCGGTATAAAGTCTTCAGGGCGCCGAAGCGTATTTAGAATAGCAGAATTATGTATGTCCACTGTCCTGGCTTCGAATTTGATGGTAGAATGAACCTTAGCAGGGAACCTTTTGTCGGCAAAACTACTGTTTTAAAATGCCCCGAAAACATTGGGAAATTTAGCGTCGGACTTTGTGGGTCATGCGGAACGGATAAATTGAGGCGCCCTCACCTCAGCCCCTTCAGAAGTAAATGCAAACCAAAATGGGTTTCTCTGATAGGCACTGAAGTTTCCGGGGAGCCGATGTTGATCATAAAACCGGCCTTCGCAAATGAAACAGGCTATATGATTACGGACGAGTGTATACTTTTAGTTTTCAACTGGTCCGGAAAACCCATGGCTCATGTGTGTGCGCCGTTTTCTTAGGATTCACTTTGGGATACGACAACATGGCTACTTGTTTTACTTCAAAACTGTTAGTGATATAAATTCAAAAACGGATAAGGAGAGGGCGGTAGTGACTTATTATATGCTCTTCAACGGGGTGAAGCTAAATGTGTCCATCCAATGTTTGTGGAGACAGATAGGAACAGAACAAATTAACAATCATTCCGCGAGTGTCCACGGTTTTCGGTGACCGCGCTGATAAGACTCGTGATACAGACGAACTAATAACAAAACGGCTGCGCGGTCGCTCAAGATCAGCGACGCGATTACTCCGAGTATATCGGCCATTAGATCTTTGTTGGTAGAAACGTAGTCCAAACATGGGAAATTCTGACCATCGCGCTTACATGTGAAGTCTATTGTATGTTCACTGGAACCCGACGTTTTGACAACAGTGAAGGGGAACGCTGAAACGAAGTCCACAGGCCCCATGTGTGAAAGGCTCGATAGATTTGGTTCCCGAAGATTAAAGACGCCAATAAAGTGGATATCTTTCAAACACGAAGAGGCATCACCATTCCGCCTAAAAGTAACTTATCTCTCTTTTGAGAACCAGGGACGGCAGTCAACCCCTCCAACTGAAGTTCCCAATTAGTTTGGCAAGTGGAGCATCAAACTGCCTCGGGAACAGTGGTGAGTACATGACAATCATATTGGATGACGTGCGACTAATCTTGAACGTACACTGCAGTCCGCGACTTTCACTCTCCGCATCAAACCAAATTCAAGTCCAGTCCAAAGCCAAAGAAGAAGAGATCGGTTAGTAGTTTCAACTCCTCTCGTCAGTAACGGTTGTCTTACGGTAGCCAGAACATTTCACAATAACTTTACATTTGAGCGCATTTTTACAATCCAATTGCTTCCTCGTGCAAAATACTTGGTCTCTCGGCGTTTTTGCAATTTAATGTACAGTCGTTTGTAATTACGAAACCCACAGCCTTTCTTCTCCGTCACAGGCACGCAAGTTTAGTGATAATCCGGCAATAAAACCAGCATTGCCTTATTCTAGTCGTCTCTAGGCTGGGCTGTCAGCTGGAATCACTCGACAGGAAAGATCTGCTCTAAGAACAGGAGTGAAAATTGGCGGACCGAGGATGGTAATAACAGTAATATGATGAGTGGAAAATACGGCCACTAAAACAATGATCACCTCACCTGAAGTGCTAGGGAAGGATCTATAGACAAACTGAAACATAATTTACATGACCTCCCATCAGGGGCAACACCACCCCACAACTTCTAACGAAGCAGGCTTTTACAACACCTACCTAGCTTTTTATACAACTCACTTACCATTGACGCCACTACAGTGGCGTTTGGTAACTTATTTTACATATCCACGATAAGAAGCGAAGTGAATCCTTTGCTTACCCCCGTTTTGCATCGCAATTTTCTCAGTACTGCGTGGCCGCCACTAGTTTGTCGTCCATTTTACAGCTCTGTCACCTGATCCGTGAGACATACGGTAGTCCTTTTGTTATTCTTCATACTTCAAGCTGATGATCCCTTTGTCGCCGAGGATACAATTGGAACGGACTCAGTTCGCTTGGTCTATCTCGATAACTCACACCATTCCGTCCCTCCACACAACGCATCAACATGCACTAAACCCTTTCCGTGATTGTTACACATTTCGCATACGGTACTGACACTTGCACACATTATTACAGGGGCGCACGCAAAAGGCTCAGTTGAGGGGTACCCATACTTCACTGTCCACACCGGAAACCGCAAATTTAGCCATGAGCAATGCCTTCCTAACTCTACTGGAGGCCAAAACACATTGGTCTGAATCAGGTAAAGGCCATCGGTCCAAACCTCTAAGTACTTTACTTCTTCAAGAGTTTCTAGCCTTTACCTCTTCCAACACAAGTCCATTCCGGTTCCTATACCCCTGAGGGATGGTTAATAACATTTATTAGAGTTCAGAGGCAAAAATTAGCTTGTTGATTTCCGGCTATTTGGCAAAGACCTTGCTGCGACTGACATCCGTTCGTAAGTAGTGTGTTTTGATATCACTTGCGGACAAAAACGATCTGAATTCAGTTCCACCGACCACTCACTAACACAGTTGGGGAAAGGCGGCGAACCCAGTACTGTGACTTGTGGGACTCCACTGGGTGGGATCCCAACACTGCACACAATATCACAGACCCGTCCTTTCAAAGTCCTGCCTGTCAAAATGTTTTCAGTCCGATTGCTAACGTCGTATTAATAACACAGGCTGAAAGTTCTGTCACCAGAAGACGACGATCAACAGAATTAAATGTTTTTCCCAAAGGCCAGGTAGCCAAGATCAATTCCCCCATTTCTACTCAGGGTTTCGTTGGTCTTATCAATGCAAGTTAGGGTATTTTGAGGCGCGAACTTTGCTCCAAGAAACCGCATTGTGAAGGGCTAGTCAACCGCTGGTTTACAAGATAGTCACACGCTCACTTCTCGATCATCCTCTCCTGAGCTTCACATGGCACACTGACCAAGTTCACTGGACGATAATCAGAGACATGCCCCCTATCCTTTTCCTTGAGTAACGGAATCAACAGCGCATTTTCATAGTTATCGTGGACCAATCATTCATCTAACGGTTTGTTTGACAATGTGAATGGCACCGCCGGCACGTCAGTCATCATTTATGACATTATCGTGTGCAGCTGATTTGGCTATGACGTCTTGTCAACCGGATGAACCGGAAGCTTTTTCTTAAAGTTCTTTTATGTAACAGCGACGTTTTCCATATTCCTGAAGGGATTCTGTAGTCCACTTATAGTACTAAAAGCCCTTCCTCCTTTCTGCATATTGAGCGAACATCCTTAAATGCCACGGCAATCTGTCTATTTTCCCTCATTATCGATACTCTCAATGTAAACACACGCCCTACCTGTTTGCCGATTCTGAAGTGCGTTTGAAAATATAAACAGAAACATTTGGAATTCTGTGCAGCGGCCGTGGCTAAGATCTCTTCTCGCCGTTGGCGTGCCGACCTACTCTCTTTAGCAGTCGCACTTCCCAATTTTTATGGAGTCTGTGCTTTCTACTGCTGGGGTCTATGCAATACCTGGTCCATGCTTTTGATCCAGTAGTGTCTAGCATTCACAATGCCCCCCTGTGTCACCGAGTAAAACTCCTTCTCTTTTTTGTTTGCGATGAATGTCGCACCGCTGCAGTCAGAAAGTTGTCTAGTAGAGTTCCACGGCCTTTTGCGATTCTATTAATCCCAGTTTGGGCATTTTGCATGCTAGTTATCTTAGTATACGCCCACATTCCAATATTTTCCGGCAACTTTTGAAAACGGAGGAACGCGCCTCATTAAGACCTCAGTTATTACTGGAATACGACCGCCTTGTCTCAAGAGTTGGGAGAGAGTTAGCCTTTTAACACCCTCTCCTGCTGAGAAACCATCTATTCAAGACGGATGGGCGGTGAGTCTTTCTAAAGCGAGTCGTCTCATGCATGGAGCGCACTTAGTAGTTTCTCACTGAACTTGCGTGTGCCATTCACCAGTTCCATACTCCGGCCGCAATCAGGTGCGTTCAAATCCCTTATATTAACTCACCTGCACTTGATGGATACAGCACCCGTGAAACATTCAAGCAGGCCCTTGTCTTCGTCAACGGAGGCTTGAATACTTCTATACACGAAATATGCTCACAGAATTTTTGAGGTAAAGGTCAGGGCCAATTTATTGCATATTGTGTATACACCTGAAGTCACTCACCGGTGTATGCTTGACCTCATCTCTAACTAACGGTAATCCAAACCATCCGATGCTGTCAATTCCAACAATATTATCAGCAACATAACTGACTATATTTTCTTCATCCACCCGTTTAAGCCATACCCCAGCAACATACACGAGATCCATGTCAGCAGTGGCTTCTCCAAATTCTACCAACATGTTCTGAAGACAACACACACTCCAATATCTTAACTTGAATTGGTTAGCCTTTGGAGTCTCCGTTGAATACCTCAGACGTTGCACTACCCCGATTTTTCGGCCTCGTAAGTTATGTCTGCTTTGTGTAAGCGTGTCAGATTCACAAATTATGACGTTTTTCACCTGGGTTTGTTTTGTGTACTTGTACTAAGTGCTGGTGGGACTCTTGACAGAATTTGCACCGGACGATGTAGCAATATCTATTTATTGCTGACCTTCGTCCATTTAGTGCACCAGTGGCAAAATTACTAGCTTCGCCTTTGGACACTATTCCCAGCATGTCAGAGCTAGGGTCCTCAAAACTTAGACGGTTATTTTACGTTTGTGTATCTAGGTTCTGGCACTTGATCTTCATATTGCACTTTCTTGTGTCCAAGTTTGGGGTTTTTAACCACTGGCGTCGTTACTTATTCTCTGCCTGTCTCTGCGATGCGGATGTCCTCAATTAGCGGTCTCATCACTATCGGGTCCGATGTCTCAACCAAACTGCTTGCTTTTCCATATACTTCAGTGCTCGTTTTAACTGAACAAGGTTTACTCACTCCAAATTCTGTAGCCGCCGTCCCAGTGGATGCGGGATCCGATAATAGGACTTTAACATAAGCCACACTGTGATTAGGACCCATGCATAGAACTTCTTATTGTAGCTCCAGCAGAAGATAGCATGTATTCGAGCCGTAAACTCTTAACCGTCGTTGTCATTATTTCGTCCCCGACATACCTTGGATTGCACCTTGAATTCAGCATCCATGATGTTTGGCGTGAAAGTTATGGGTAACATAACAGCTTTGGAGATTTCCTTCGCATATGACAGTGATCTATATGCACCAGTTTGCGTTGGGAGCTCAGTCAGAAGTGGCCTTGTTTTTCTGTACCCTTCCGCATTCTGACATCTCTAATGCCTCAGGTGATGAACTCTTCATCAATTAATCTCCTGCGGTAGCCCAGCATTCGTAAAAAATGTAGGTGCAAAGGCTCCAACAGTCATTTTAGTTTATTTACACAGTGCAGGAGTATCCAGAGGAGCCACGTAATGACTCGTTTCTATCCCCTTCTGCTAGCAGCTCACCTCTCGCCTCTACGTGTTATAATTAAGCTCTGAGACTACTCGTTCCGATCGTCTTTCCTTTTAGCAGTTTTATTAATTTATGCTCCTGCCTGATTACTTGCACATCAACTGAGTAGCCGGTGTTATGCTCACGGGATCGCGCAAAGGTGTGTTCCCTTGCCAAAAGACGGAAACCCGGGCGTCCTTGAATTTAGCCAGCCGCTTTACAGTATAATCCCATGAAAAATTATTTCAACTCCAAATTACAATGTGGGCTGCCAAACTCGGTCAGCAGGATTACCTTTAGAGCCAGGCACACTGCAATTATAATGATTTGGCCAGTCTGTAGTTAGTCGATCGTGTTTAGACGGCTTTTATATAGGACGTTTTATAACAGGAGTAATTGAAGGGGTTTTGAGTCCTTTTAGTATAGTTATGGAGGCTTGCGTAGCGATGTACAATCTTACTGTCGATCTTTCCTCCCACGACGAAAGTCGGACGGCGAGCTCTGTCGATAGTCCTGTCAAATTCAGCACGGATGACCGGGAGACTTCATCATAAAAAATGACACGAAGTCGGCTTTGAGACAACGGTATTCTAAAATATACGTTTGGTGATGTCATCTTGCGCATTCCTCACGAAGAGCTTTTGGGGTAAAGTTGGCCAGATCACAGCTCCATTCTCTAGAGGCGGTCAAACAAAACTGTTGTAAAGGAGCTGAACTCAACATGGAGTGAACTGGCAGAAAGAGCGTCTGAGCAACGCTGGGGTGTAACTAACCTCCTTCACAGTCGCTTCGACGTTCAGAGGGCTTGACGGAGTGTACGAAACAACGGTATCTGGGTCACTCTCGACAAGAACTGTCTGAAGCCGTCATTTGTCAAGGTAGTACGTGGCGTTCAGATAACTGCGAACGTGCATAAATCTACGCTGATCAGCAAAAAATCCAGTTGTTTCACTTGAGGACAGTCGAATAAAATATTAAGGTGGTGTCTGCGGCACGTCAAATCTTGACGTCCTCAGCAAACAGTAACAACAGGAGAGTGATCAAAAGAAGAGCGTCGATATATGTCAAACATAGATGCGGCCAAAAATGGACCTTAAATAACCTAATTGAAGCTAGGCTTTCAGATAGGCAGTGCACCACTTACACGCATCCCAACAGACGACCGTTAAGATATGACTCAAGTCACTAAGTGGAGTTGCCTCGAACCTCATAGATGAGAGCTTGCCGACCAAAACAGCTTGGTCCATATGGTCTAGTGGTCTGGCGGAGCCGAGGGGAACAACAATAATTCCGTTGCCTGAATCATCTGCATCGGTCCACTAATCAGCAGCTATCAACAAGTTTGTAAAGAATGACCGGCCCTTGCAAACGCTATAGTATACATCAGAGAAGTTTTCGGGGGGTGGGGCACTTGTAAAGCGTGTCATA
The DNA here is from genome assembly GCA_014338405.1 of Paragonimus skrjabini miyazakii. Lineage (NCBI taxonomy): Eukaryota > Metazoa > Platyhelminthes > Trematoda > Plagiorchiida > Troglotrematidae > Paragonimus > Paragonimus skrjabini miyazakii. The sequence goes on from JTDE01004424.1 coordinate 63,260, forward strand.
TACAAAAGCCTCCAAACTTTTCCGGGTGCCTGATAGAAGCGCAATTGGTCTGTAATCACCGAAAAAATTACGTCGACCACCCTTGAAAATAGGTGAGAGGTTGACGACTTTGCAGCTGCTAAATACTGTCCTCTGAAAGACAAAATCCGTAATCATAAGGCCAAGCTTGTTCACCGGGCGTTCAGCCGCTTCATACAAGGCCCTGATAGGTAAAGTGTCGGGGTTCCGGAGGCCGTTTCTAGGGCAATTAAATTTAACAAACATTACCGTTGCGGGAGATCCACAATGCGGTTGCCGTCATCTTCAGGGTCAGGGCAAACCTGAAGAACTAAAGGCAATCACGCAAAAATGTTGCTGTAAAACCCATCAAGTACAATAACAGCTTCAGTGTCAGAGGTGGTAGGACCTGAGAATACAGGAACCCGAAATTTTGCCTCGAGGTTTGGCGCTACAAATCGAAGAAGGCCATTTCGGTCAGGAACAAAGAGCCCGGTAAGATGCTGTTGATGTTGAAGACGGCCATTCCGAATTGGCTATGTACACCGATTTTGTAAGGTGGCGTACATTTTCCGGTCATCTCCAGATCCTTATAATCTCAAGCACGTCCACGCATACCACTTCATGATAAGTTTGAGTGTCTGAGAGCGCAGTTGTCTGGAAGGCTGATTCGGTTTAGTGCCGGACACTTGTGATATTCACCAACGGCTGCGGAAAAGACGTTGGTTAGCTTCTAACGGAGATCATCAATGGACTGGGGGGGTAAAGAAGTCCCAAGACTGCGCCGCCGAGTAGCAACACACTTTCGTCACATCCATTTCACAAGGGTTTCTACGGAAACCAACCGCTGAGCTGATCAGATTCTTGCTGCAAATGAAGTCAAGTAAGACAAAAAAGTGGCCACCTAATCCGAGCAATGAGGTGACTTCAGGGTCATCCCCCACCAATCCCTCTTTGGTGAATATGTAGTCCCGCCGGGGTGAATTACAGCCAACATGCTACCGAGTGAAACTAGAGGTGTGCCCCGATTATGTGGAAAATAATCTCGTAGGAAGGATTTCTGGTGTCGGCGTTTGATAAAACTGGGAAGTCAATTACAGTTAAACTGGATTCACCCGTTTAAAGTATACGAGAAAATCCTTAGGTGGATAAAAGTTTCAACCAAGATTGAAAGAGTTCATCTTTTGAAGTATCAGAAGATAACTGGTGAAGGAACACCACGAATGCTAGTTGCACAACGTGATTTCCCCAACTTTCGCCGTTTGGAAAAATATTTTGAAGCAAACCCTGGCTTTGGTAGCGTGGTATTTGTTTCAGAAATTGAAATCGCCGAATTCTGCGTCATGGGTTGATATATGTTTGTTTAAGTTGACCTTAAATTGAAAATGGCTTTATCGCACATCTTTTTCGAAATTCGGTATGGCTGCTGCTCCTGTGGTGGATTACGTGTGACGATGTCAATACAAGGATGCCGGAGTAATGTTCAATTTATTATATGATTATTTCCTTTCATTCATCAGGTTATTGTTTTGCTTATATTCTAAATTGTAGGAAATGGATTATATTGCGTCTTTCAAGGCGATGTTTGAGAATCGTGAATTTCGCACATTCTCACAGTCCCAGGAGTATCTTCAGAAGTATATGGATGAAGTGGGCGTTGTTTACGTGCATGGGACAAGCCGTAGGTCGAAAACTGCCTTGAAGTACGATGAGGTAAGGTTCCGTATTGTCCTGAAAACCTTGCACATTTTTTATCGTTTTATGAAACACGAAATGCGTAGGAGTGCACGCAGGGGCACGCGACGTGTTTAGTGGGTTAACTGTTGTTATTTTTAACGAATCAATTCTCGCGACACTTGTTGCAGATCAAGATTTAATGTGATCCGACGAAATGCCTGTCTGGTTGTCAGCTCTTTCGAGTTGGAGCACAACCACCCCCTCAATCGTTTGCTGTATGAGTCCCACCCTATGAATTATGGACTCACTGTCAGTGAGGTGAATGAATGCAGGAGTCTGTTTCAATATATTACATCAACTACCGACATTTAGCAATATGTGGCTGATGCTTACGGAAAGTTTATTACGACCACCGACGTCGGAAACAT